>JAXBDA010000049.1:113730-141955 GCA_036023075.1 Gaultheria prostrata | reverse complement strand
TAAATAATATTAAATAAATAAAAGAGAAAACATATATAAAGAAAAAAAGATAAATAAATAAATTAAATAAAAAAGATAAGCAAATTAAGAAATTGAATCAAAATCAAATATAGTTAAAAGGGTGGGGATACTTTGGACATTTTTCCATGGGACCCAGGGAGGGGTGCTGTCAGGGGGTGGGAGGATCAATTTTCATTTAAGGGGGTGTGGTGGGGGTGCAGAATTCAAAGAGGCGTGTATTGGTTATTTGTTTTTTTTGTATTGAACATGGGTTGGTGGAGGACATCTCGAGAGTTTGACAACCTGCTGATCTTCATTTAATTTTTGGAGAAAATTTCAAAAAAAATTGCTGACCTTTGGACCAAATGTTTTATACATACTTGAATTCAATAAAATCTCTGACCTTGACACTCCGTAATCAATTGTCCCCCGTCCATTTTCCGTGTAACGGGGACTTCCAAAATGACGTCGTTTTGGGGTTTGTCATTATCTTGGGGGCCAACTTCGGGTCCCCACAAAAATGATCTGAACCATTCAATAAATTTGAAATAATAAATTGAGTGGTCTTGTAAAAAATGAGGCCATCGGATATTTATAAGTGATCGATCTAATTAGTTAAAATTTTCATTCAAAATTAGGACCCTATAATCTAAAAGAATTTTGAAAAAAGTTATACTATAATTGTTCGCTTGGTATCCCCTTGATCTGAACAATAGATATCGTAGCGCTTGTTGAGCGGAGATAAAATTATCTTGATCGGACACCGTAGGTATCAAAATAGTTCAATAATTTTTACATTTTCATACCTATCGATGTCTGTTTAAGATGATTTTTTTAGTGAATGCTAATCTCAACAAGCGCTATGATATCTATAGTTTTGATAAGGGGATACCGAGTAGGCCTGAAATCGGTTTGGTTTCGGTCGGTTTGGGGTGATTCTTACTTGGGCCGATTCGGTCAGGGGTATGACTTTTCTAAACTGATCCCGACCGATTTAAAGAAGGGAGTGATCTCAGTTCAGTCTGGGATTTCGGGGAAATAGATTTTTTCGGTCTGGGCCACTTGGGCCTATTAACAATTTTTCTCTTGGGCCAAACCGACTACTTGTAGAATTTTTTTGGGCGAAACCCAACTTGGGCCCATTAAAATATTTTCCTTTGGGCCAAATCCATATTTGCCATTGCCATTTTTGTTCATCCATCTGGAAAACATGCAATTCAACAGTAAAAAATACAGTGGCAACCAAATTCAGCACACATCCATAGCTACTGTCTCGGTGTCTCCTATGGGCCGAAAATTCCGTCAAAGTTCACCTTACAAATCGCATACATATTACATGCCAACAAGATAATAAATCAATAACATTAAGAATAAAAAATCAAAATGCAAGCAGTGAAGCATTTTCCAGTTGTCCAGTATTTTCCACCAATTGCAACCATATAAGAAGTCCATCATTTCTGAAATAACACAAATGGAGAATTAGATTTAAAAATATTGAGTTCTGAAATAACACAAATGCACTAAGAAAGGCAGAATTAAGCCCACTTTCGGTCCTTGTAGTCATATAAACTATTTTTTTTTTTTTGCTTAGGAGGTACTTTGCTCATCCAAAAGAATAAGCAAGGAAATAGAACTAGGACTACAGATCAAAGACAGGACAGTTTCAAAACCTGGGTATTTGGAAGGGTTTTTGAGAACCGGTTCTCAAAACCCTTCAAAAAAACCAAAGGGCAGAAAACCCATTGGGAAACCGAACAAGGGAGGGTTTTCGAAACCCGGTTCCGAAAACCCAAACGAATAAGTCTTCAACTAAGGACATCTATCAAGTCCACCATGTGTTCAAGTCTCATCGATTATAGTAGCACATTCCACATTAAAAAGGCAGAAGTGAAATGAAAATTACTAGCAAGTGGTATTTGGTAACGGAATAGGAACGTAAAATACACGGAATAGGAACGTAAAATACTTTTTCATGGAAGATGATTTACGTCAAGAGAATGAAAACAACTTAAGCCCATTGTTTCCGTAAGTTGTTTCAACCAGACTATGGGTACACCACTCCATTCGAACCGTCCAAATGCTTTTTTCGACGTTCCACATTTAAAGTGCTCTATTAGTGCTCTATTTAAAGTGCTCTATTAGTGCTCTATTACCAATAGAGCACTTTAAATATGGAACGTCGAAAAAAGCATTTGGACGATCCGGATGAAGTGGAGTGCATTTGGGGTACGCTTGGTGGTGTACCCCATCATCTTCGAAGTCGTTTTACCATTACATGGCAGCCCAACCGACTGTTAAAACGCACCTTCCCGCCACATGTCGAGCGGCTGAAAAGCCTTGTTTGCTATCTCTCCACCTCAGCCTTTGGAAGAACTTTTGCTCCATATCGGTGGGTGAATTTTGGCAACATATTGGTATATAGATTTATGCATATGTATCAGAAAATATTATACAATTTTCTGTTTCTCCTTTAAAACGGGGAGCAGTATAAAATCATGCTGGAAAACAGAGTAGGTGAAAAACAAACTTCACGATTCAAACATTTTTGGCTCTTGTAAATATTTTTGTCATGTGCCCACCAAACACCGAAAAATAAAAGTAAAAAAGTTTGTTTTCAGCAAAAGCATTTTACATTATAAAATATTTTACATCGAAACAAACGGAGCCTAAGTGTGTACCACTATTACTAGATCAAAACCAAGAGTTAAGCGTGTACCACTTGAGTCCAGAATAGCAACCCCTCAGTCAAGAACAACCCCTTACTGCTTAGTGCTTACAACTTGAGTCCATGACAACTAAATACAATAAAAGCGCAAACAAAAAACATACAAGTAAATTATTCAACATAGAAGTAATTAAAATAAAGAAAACAAAAAATAAAGAAAGCAGAGAGTAGTGCCCAAATCCAATTGCTACAACTCATCAAGTTGTTCTCTAAGATTGATTTTAGTTGGTTTCTTTTTCCATTGTTGAGTGCAAATAAGAGCCCACGGTATTGGGAATGAGAGAACTTCGAAATGGATCAATGACACGACCATTTGTGCTAAAAGCGGATTCGGAGGTGACCGTGGACACGGGGAGAGCTAGCACATCTCGTGCTATTTGGGACAAAATTGAATACTTAGAGCAATTGTCTTTCCTCCATTTCAATATATCAAATCTATCACTATCATTTTCACTAGCATCCATAAGACACTTTTTCACACTTGCATTATTTTTCACATACCATTGAAACAATCGCTAATCCCACGTGTTATCTTGTCCGTCATCTCAATTACCAAGTTCTTTAAAAGGCCAAAGTATTTAGAAAACAATATTCAAAAAACCCAATTTTGCATTGAGGGTTAAGAGTAACCACATACAACATCATTGGGTTAATCTTATGACAAAATTTCCAATACTTATCAAACTTTGCATTCATACCAAGGGTTAATGGTTGCACACAACTTGGTAATAGCTTGTTGAATTAACACCATTTCATGTTGGAAAACAGAGTAGGTGAAAAACCAACTCCATTGATTTTAGTTGGTTTCTTTATCCATTGTTTAGTGCAAATAAGAGCCTTCACGGTATTGAGAGTGAGAGAACTTCGATATGGATCAATGACACGTCCGCTTGTGCTAAAAGCGGATTCGGAGGCGACTGTGGACACGGGGATAGCTAGCACATCTCGTGTTACTTGGGACAAAATTGGATACTTAGAAGAATTGCCTTTCCTCCATTTCAATATATCCAATCTATCACTATCATCTTCACTAGCATCCGTAAGACAGTTTTCCAACTCCGATTTGCTCGCCACGTTTGTTTCATTTTGTCTGTGCATCTTAAAACAACATTTCAAAGATTGTTTACTAAATTCACCATCTCCATCTAATACCACCTTTGATGATGCTCCCTCATCCTCCTCTCCACTATGCACATTCACACTTGCATTATTCTTCACATACCATTGAAACAATTAGTAATCCCACGTGTTATCTTATCAGTCATCTCAACTACCAAGTTCTTATAAAAGGCCAAAGTATTTAGAAAGCAATATTCAAAAAACCCAATTTTGCATCGATGGTTAAGAGCAACAACATACAACATCATTGGGTTAATCTTATCAAAAAAATTTCAATACTTATCAAACTTTGCACTCATACCACGGGCCAAATGATACAAAACACTATCATTGGTTACACACAATTTGGTAATAGCGTGTTGAATTAACACCATTTCATCCAAAAAAGAATTGCAAGTGACATACAAAGAACCCGAAAATTTTAATGTTGCAATGTAAAACACTTTAAGAAAGTGTACGTACAACTTAATCTTTTCCCAATCCGTTGGAGTTGGAGGCCCAACATTTCCTTTCCCTTCTCTCTCTTTCTTCAATCATCCCACTATTAACCTCAAAGTCACAAAACTCAACATCATCAATTTCCTCCTCTCTCAAATTTAATTTGAAGGCCGTGTCATCACATAATTGATCAAAAGCCTTTTGATAAATTAGAGTCATATCCAACATGAAATATGTATAATTCCACAAAGTAGGCATATCCAAACAAGGTTTAAGTGTACATGTAATCTCCTCGTTTTTAACACATGACCCAAACTCATCAAAGTGCGTGAAGTCGTGATTTAAAATAGTTGTCTTCCTACTTTGGTCTTTCTCTTCAAGTAAGCAACCAAAAGATTATTAGAGGACACATTCACCGTTAAAAACTTGTCAATCCCCCAATCGAACAACTTGGTCTCAACTATTCTACCGGGAGTGTCAACTTTATGATTAGGAACAACACAAAAATTGAGAATTCTCTATTGGTATTTCCAATTCTCATCAATAAAATGCCCGGTAAGACACATGTAATTCAAGTTTTGGACCGAAGTCCAAGTGTCCATATTAAGACACACCCTTTGACTCTTAAGTTTTTTCTTCAAAGATTTTCTCTCCTCATGGTATATGGCCACACACTGTTTGACAACCGTAATCCTACTCGGAATCTTGACCCACTTAGGTTGAACGACACACATAAATTTTTTGAATCCTTCACCCTCAACAAATGCAAAAGGCAACTCATCAATTATTATCATATCTAATAGGGCCCTCTTACACGCATCAACACTAAAGGTGATAGGGACAAGGTGTGCACTTGTTTCACTGTCGTCTTGTTCTAATTTTTCAAAACTAAGGAATCTTTTCCTAGAACCCGTAAATCTCTTGCTTCTGGAATATTTGGTACACAAATTTTGTAAATGATGAGTCATCAATTTTGTACCATTGTTCTTTGAATGACATGCATAAGATACCTGGCACCAATTGCAAGCAACCCTAGATTTTGGATGACCTTCTGGTGTAATAACTTTAAACTATCCAGCAAGGAGCCCTTTTATTACTGACTAGATCATCACCACATTTTTTAGTCTCAGTTTTTTTTTTCCAGGCATTTCATCAACATTTTCCATATCAAGATCAACATTTTCGGATAAACCTCACAATTAGCTTCTACAAAGAAAGGAGATGCTCTGTGTGTCAATAACGTGATTAAAATTGAAGCTAATCTTGTAATTTTGATTTTTAACTTCAATCACATCATCGCAAAACTGACATGTTGTTGAACTACGTGCTCAATTGGCAGTCCTAACCGCGCGTGAACCCCAAAATCGTATGCCTTGTGGGTTTAGTTTAGGGCATCTCCTGTCGTGTAAATAAGTTGAAAATAGTGTAAGAATTAGACCAGTAAGCAACAAAATATGAAAAAAATGCCCCAAGAGTCTTGCTAATGTAAGACATAAAATGGCAGTGGCTAACATTTTTCTTGTGTCAGCAATATCTGTATTGGAACGGCAAACTAAGAGAGAGAGAGAGAGAGAGAGAGAGAGAGAGAGAGAAGTGACGTACTGCTTTGCTGGAAAGTGATGAGAAAGGAGAGAGGTAGAGGAAGAAGAGAGAGAGAGGGAGTGTGAAAAAGGAAGAAAAGTTGGGCCCACCTATATTTATAAAAACACATATATTTATGATTTTTTTTTTTAATTTTAACAACACTCTAACAATACTCCTTATCTTAACAACACATTTTATCATAACAACACAAAAATGGGACCCACTTTTTACACTTTTATGTCATATAATAACACATTTTTAACTCCACGACTGGAGATGCCCTTAGCTTTTGCCTTTTGCTATTAGTTGAATTCTATGGAAACCCAGTGGGTGTTCCGCAGTGGTGTCCACGCGCTCAACAAGAGAGTCATTGCAGCGAGTTCCAATGCCACTGACAGTCCTTCTGTCTAGGGCTGTCAACGGTCCGGTTTGGTGCGAATCTGAGGACCGAACCAAAAGTCTACGGTCCAATGAAAGGCAATCCGTGTCCGAACCAAAAGTCTACGGTCTAGTTCCGAAACAATAAAAGAACTCACGGTTCGGTTCGCGGTTTATCCACAGATTATTACATTCCACAAAATAAAAAAATATATTTCACATTCCAAATTCGAAGCCCAGATAAAAAAAAAACAGATTTCTAGATTCCAACACAATAGATTGGGTTTAACAGCAGAGCATTGCTCGCCGAATAATCCATAGACAAGTGATAGAAATCTAGTCATAGGAGATTCACTAGCAAAATGGAATAAGAAAATGTTATTGCGCACAGATAAATGTTAAATGGACATAGTACCCATTCGTATACAGAAGATCAGACACTCATAAAAACAAACCATTTCATTCATAGAGACAAGGCATCCAATTAACATAAATAAACAGAAAATATACCATCAGATTAAAGCAAGTATGACATTATAAAGGAAACCAAACCACAGAGTCACACCCCACAAGTCTAAACAAAATAGCCCCAGATAACACCCTTTTGAGCAAAATTACAATTACTAATTACAGTTTGCACCATTACTTTTTATTTATACCACATTCACCCATTTAGGGTAAATAATTAAGAATAATATGTTAAATTATACTCTCTTCGTCCCAATTTGATAGTCCACTACGAAACTACGTGCAATTTTCAAACTAAAAAATAATGTATTTATCAAAATAATTTTTGAATTTTTTTCACACCGTATTAAAGTTCTCAATGAGATCTATCAAACAAGATCCATAATGCATATTTTTTGAGGTTCTCATTAAAAGATATAAACCGTTGAAAATGGCACACAGTCCCAAAATGATAGTCCATTTTGGGACAGAGGGAGTAATTTTTATCCTAGTATTATATATATATATATATACAATAATGATCTCCTAAGGACTACCTTAGCCAAATAAAATGCGGACCTACCATTTTTCGATCGAATTTTGATGATCCGAACCGTTCAATGTGTCTAAAACGCATTTTTAAGGGTACCCACGAGGAATCACAAAAAAAAATGACCGGGAAGGGCTTCATCCGAGCAGGTTTTCACACAGGCCGTAGATAAAGTTTTATGAAAAAGTGCTCGGATGAAGCCCTTCCCGGTCATTGTTTTTGGTGATTCCTCACGGGTACCCTTAAAAATGCGTTTTAAACACATTGAACGGTTCGGATCATCAAAATTCAATCGGGAAATAGAAGTCCACATTTTATTTGGCTAAGGTAGTCCTTAGGAGATCATTATATATACAATCCACTATACAGTCCATATATATATATACAATCCACTTCTCATAAGGACCCCTTATGGGGGGGGGGGGGAATGTGAGGACCAATTTACCACAGCCCTTGGATGAGATCCAAGGGCTCAGATTTAAAATAAGGGTGCGCGGGTCCAATAACCGGGTCAAAAGCCATAAACGGGTCTCGTGCATCTCGCGGGTCATAACCCTAACCATTTTCCCCCTTCCTCCATTCAGTCGAACAGAGAGAGAGAGAGAGAGAAAGAGAGAGAGAGAGACCCGTACGACGAAGAACGGCGACGACTCCACCCACCGACAACGACGCCGGCGCACACCACCACCGACGAACTGAACATCAAGGTCCTCTCTCTCTCTCTCTCGTTTTCGATTCTAGAGTTTTCGGATTTCATACCCATTTCCAATACGATTTCGTTTTGTGCTTGCAGGTTCACTGGTTTTGGATTTCAAACCCAGTAGGTCTCTCTCTCTCTCTGTATCCCTCGTTCTCTCTCACTCTCTGTGGTTGAAAAACTAAACCCTAGACCGTAGTTTTGTTTACGAAAAAGGGAAACCCTAGACCGTAGTTTTGATTTCGAAAACAACGAAACCCTAGACCCTAGTTTTGATTTAAAAAATGGGAAATCCTAGACCCTAGTTTTGATTTCGAAAATGGGGGTTTAGGGTTGTTACCAGGAAATTTAAAAGGCTTTGAGATGTAGCCATATGCTATGATACATTTTGTGATATATTCTGTGATAGAACCTGTGATATATTCTGTGATACATCTAATGGTTTAGGGTTGCTTTTTAAGAACTGCCATATGCTGCAAATTTGAAGGGCTTTTAATGTCTTCCACTTGCTTGTTCAGATGATGCATCCAGCTCTAGAATGCTAAATATTCATTGTTTATGTACATGGACAATACTTTTTCATATTCTTGTGCTTGCTTCTGCTACATATTCTCTTGCTATTCCACCATAGCATTGGCTGTTGCATTTCCATTTCCTCACTTTCATGTGTAGTTGCAAAGGCTTGTTGATTGGATTTACTTTTTGTTTAATTGGGCAGGTTGTGATCATGTCTGCTTCAAGCAACATGGGTAGCACTAGTTATTCATCCTTTAGATTTCGAAACAAGATGTGTTGGTGTGGCATGAGAGCTGCAGCGAGGATTTCAGAATCGGACCGTAATCCTGGAAAGCTCTACTATGGGTGTCCGAAGGAGACGAACGATGAACAAAGATGCAACTATTGGAAGTGGTGCAATCCAATTGGGTATCGTCCAGAAACTGATGAGGGCCTGAATGACGTGAATCTCGACAAGATCGATGAACGTGTTCAAGTCATGCAAGTTGCAGTGGAGAATTTGAAATTTAGAGTGACAATATTCATGTTCTTCATTGTTGTAGCTTTGTTAGTTCTACTTTTTAGGTGACTGTAATCATGATTGAACTTCTCAAGCTGATTTAGAACAACCTTTAAAGGAACGAGCACGACCTCGAACTCAAGTGGGTTCGTTCCATTATTGGCCAACTTTGTTGAATGTACTTTTGTAGTGCTAAATCATCTACAGAGATGATGGGTGATGTAGTACGTACTTCATGGCCCAAGTTTCTTCTGTAGTGCTAAATCATGTTTTGAATGTTTAGTTTGTCATACTAAGACTTGTGAAGCTGTACTGGTCCAACAATTCCAGGCGCCCCATCTGCCTAGGGAGTACCGGTACAGTTGTGAAGCTGTACTGGTCCAGCAATTCCAGGCGCCCCCTCTGCCTATGTAGTACCGGTACACCCCAAGCTTTACAAGTGAATGAATGGGTTTCTCATGGACTCACTAACTAGGGCCCAAAAATAGGACATTAATGAACTATTGACAGGAATGTTATTCCTAATAATTTTCATTACAAAACGCACAGCTTGAACCAAAATTAGTGATCCATTAGAAATCCATTCACCACCAACAAAGCATCTTGAACCAAAATAAAGCATCTTCAACCAAAATTCCCCAAATACTCCATTCAGAAAACGCAAGTCATCATAATTGGATCACCATTACAAGAATTTTGGTGATCCATAAGTCATAAAAAAAAAAAAAAAGATGTCTCCCAATTCAAAACAAATACATAACTCAATCAAAACAAATCATGTGCCGACTAAGGTGATCCATATAATGACGTGAATTTCCAAATACTCCATTCAGTCTCCAAATCAAACTCTTTAGCTTCTGCAAATACGAGGTACAAAATGTATAGTTAGCATCAACTTACTCGCACGAGAAGAGCTACAAAAAATATGACAATTATATTCCAAACACTTACATTCCGAGTCAGTTTCCATGTCCTCATCCTCATTGTCCTCCTCATCCTCGTCATTCAACCTATCATCTTGCGTAGAGCTACAAAAAATATCACAATTCCTTTTGTCAAAAAAAAATTAAAGCATATAAAATTAAAATTAACATATTTAGATGCATCAACTTACATTCCAAGAAGAACTGGACAATTCCTTTTGTCATGTGTTGCCAATTTCCCACAACCATTGCAATGCCTAAGCCTCTTCATAGCCTTCTCTTTTCCTCCCTTCATCCGTTTACCACAACCCTTTGCCCTCACTTTTTTGGGATTTTTTAGAATAGGTTGCTTTCCAAGAGAAATTGGCCTTTGGATACTACTCTCATCGCCATTTTCACCTACCACCAAAGTCATGGATGCAAGCCTTTTTTCAATTGATAGCAAATATTCTTCCAAACCCTCCGTCTCATTTTTAGTTACTAAACATGCATCAATAACTCTGCTAGCTAATTGTAACATCCTATTTCGCTTCAATAACATAGGAATGTCACATATTTTGGAAACACTCCCACCAAAATCATCCATAACCCTGGTCGCTTTTGCTGATTTAGTCCACCTCTGCAAGATGTATTGATTAGGTAATTGCGCAATCTGCTTTTTGTTGAAGTAGGCCAACATGTGCCGACATGGAATCCCGTCACTTTCAAACTTCTTACAGCTACATTTAACCAAGTTTGATGACTTGTCCAAGGAAACCTCCCGACCCTTCGAATCACTCAGACTTGTCCTCATAACAATATACTTCGAACAATGTTCATCTTTAAATTTACTTTTGACCACATATTGTTGACTATCCAAGAGTTCCTGTTGGAACTTGTGGAAAACACTGTGTGTGTACACTTCACGCATTGTCGACTCCATAAGTGTATCAACTCGTCCAACAAACTAGGATTCTTAAAACTAGGATTCTTTTAAAAAATGGCAAGATTGAATACTTAAAACAAGGATTCTTTTCTTTGTGGTGGTCAAAATACTCAGCCAACAAACTGGCGTCATGTCCCTCTACAATTTTCCTCTTGTCCCTTTGAGCATTATACAGATCTTGTTGTGTACATCCAACATTTTCAAGACCTCCGGCTTGCATCTCCAAAATGCTCATTTGTTGGTGGGTCGGCACATTTGCATCGCCTAGTTGTTCTGTCAAAGCTCTTTGGGCAGCTGACACTTTACGATGAGATCGGAAGAAATGCACCTTCCTTGGTGTGGCAAGAGGGTGATTATGACTACCGACAAATTGGGAGACAACAAACCCCTCTGCCCGTTTGAGAACAACCATTTTTGCAGCACAATTCTGTCTAGTTAACCCCCGTTTCCGTATAGTGTTCATAGTAACATTTTGAGTATACTTTTTCGCCCTCACCCCTTCTTTGTGACAAACAAATTCCTTCGAGTGGTATGACCGCCCTTACCCAACTTGCTAGAATGACTTCGAACACTAAATCCAGCTTCTCTAGCATATTCATTGTAAAAGCTGTGTGCGTCTTCCAAACTAGCAAACACTTGTTTAATCTTGGGTATCAACTCGTCCTTCACTTGAGGAGTGTAAACAACTTCAGAAGAAGCTCCAGAGGATGCACATGTTTGTAATGGTGACTTTGAGTTAAGTATATCTTGCAAAGACTGCATTCTGAAAAGAAAAAAAAAAAAAACAAACTTCGATCAAGAATTTGGTACACGTACACTAGTTTCATGGCAACATCGGTCGTTTTGCTATCCTAAATATTTCCCAACAAGTGTCACCAGAGTACAAATACATTGCAACATCATATAAGTAGCACTGTAATGCTACTTGCAGAAGTGGCACTGATTTTAACCAAGAATGCATTCACAGTAAAGCTAAGGGGGAAGCAATTACAGTGCTCTCCCCACAAACCAAGAATTAGAAAAAATGTCTTTGGTAACCACCACAAAATAACAAAGGTAAAAAAGAGAGAACAGTATGTCCAAGGGTCATGTAGAACTACAATTGACAATGAAAACTGAATACTAGAACTGATAATGA
Organism: Gaultheria prostrata; assembly: GCA_036023075.1. Lineage (NCBI taxonomy): Eukaryota > Viridiplantae > Streptophyta > Magnoliopsida > Ericales > Ericaceae > Gaultheria > Gaultheria prostrata. The sequence goes on along the minus strand of JAXBDA010000049.1, from coordinate 130,016 downwards.
AAAAACTGATAATGAGAAAAGAAAAAATATGTTACACACATGTAATGAGATTAATCATCCTTGGGAAGAAAACAGTTTACATCTATTGTGGTAGTTGTTTAGTTTGTCAAGTGGAAAAACACACAATGTAATACGAACCACTCTTCTCTTTCAACTGATCTACTACGTTTTCAAACGCCAAATCGGGTTTTTGGGTGAATCGGGTTTGAAATCCCCAAACCCTAATCCAAACCCTAGAATCGAAAACAAGAGAGAGAGAGAGAGAGGACCTTGATGTTCAGTTCGTCGGTGGTGGTGTGCGTCGTCGTCGTCGTCGGTGGGTGGAGTCGTCGCCGTTCTTCGTCGTACGAGTCTCTCTCTCTCTCTCTCTATTCGTCGCCTCTCTTCTTTCTCTGTTCGACTGAATGGAGGAAGGGGGAAAATGGTTAGGGTTATGACCCGCGAGATGCACGAGACCGGTTTATGGCTTTTGACCCGGTTATTGGACCCGCGCGCCCTTATTTTAAATCTGAGCCCTTGGATCTCATCCAAGGGCTGTGGTAAATTGGTCCTCACATTAATTCCCCCCCTCCCCCATAAGGGGTCCTTATGAGAAGTGGATTGTCTATATATATATATTATTTTTATTTATAAAATTCTCACGGTCGGGTTCGGTTTATCCACGGTTCCTTTATGAAAATCCATGGACTGAACCTCGAAGCACGGTTTTCTAATTTTTCAATCCGTGTCCGAACCATTAATCCACGGACCAAATCCAAAACCTACGGTCCGGTCCGGTTTAGTTCGGATTCGCGGTTCACGAATTTTTTTTGACAACCCTACTTCTGTCTCTTGCGCTAAGTGATGGAAATTGTGAATTGAATTGACCATATTAATCCTATATCGGACATGGGGTTCCCGTAGTGAGCCAAGTCACTATATCCCCGTAGTGACCTCAATTGTGGGCCCTCTGAAATATTCATTTGAGATCGGAACTGTTCATTTTTTCATGAATGTTGAGCACATCATGGGTACAAAAAATTATGATTATAAGAGATGGGTAGACACACAATTGAGACAAATTAGTCTTAAAGTGTATTCTCCAAATGATATTGGTCATCCATATAAATGGTACCCGAAAATATGACTACCAATATCCAATTAACTTGATTTTTTACATGAATGATCTACTCAATGTACCCAACAAATTGTACTATTTCGATCTCAAATACAGATTATAAATGGCTCACAGTTGAGGTCACTACGGAGATGTAGTGACTTGGGTCACTACGTGTACCCCAAATCCTCCTATACCATTTTCCCCCAAACCTTCGATTCTCACCTTTTTACTAGGAGTATACTTACTCCATCTTTTTTATCTCAACCTTCTCGACTTTGCTCCAAAAAATTTAAGCTCTATTTTGTTAACAACTTACAGAGACGTAAGGATTTTTTTTTATCCCTTTCCCCTCCTTTATTTTCTGATTCCTTTGTCCTCGTTTATATTAATATTTTAACAACAAAAGATGTTTTTTATTTTGGAAAAATAGTTTTTTCACTACCATTAGTGTATTTTAGATGGATTCTGTTAAACTTTGGTCCACATTCATTTACTTTTTTGATTTTCGTTCAGACTAACGACCCAAAGTTTTTGGCGTAAAGAGAAACCAAAAAATTACTAACCGCCAATAATAATAATACCCATTGTATTACCATGAATTAATTCAGCCCAAAAAGAAGCTAAAAATCCAACCAAAAAAAGCCTAAATCCGTTGATTTAACCCAAAATCAACTAGCAAAGAAGTAAATGTGAAAGAAATCGCTGATGAAAAAAGGAAAGATATCGAGCATTCCTAAATTAAATTCCAGGAAAAATGTCCAAATATATTGCTGTCAAATAGTGGGAACCTTCGGTAGTTACCTAGCCGTAAATGCCTATCAAATTTATCCTCTCTTTTTTCTTTCTTTGTGTGGTTGAATTGCAGAAAGCAATATCTGAAAACATATAAGCACCAGAAATCTTGGCAACAATTAAGTTAGCTTTTCGTTGGACAGAAGTAAAAGGTAATTATTGAGACAAACTAATAAATATTATTGATACAAATTGTAGCACCTTAGGAAATCAACACCCAAGATCTTCAACAAAACCTGAATCAGAAAGATAATATGATTTTGGCATTAGCATGATTGAAGCCCAACATTCAAACTTGCGGTCATCATTACATGGAAAGGCAGGGATCCAAGGTTGAGGGAACAGACTCGGGCAATAATGACAACAGCAACCATGATAACCAAGTTTGTACAATTTCATGCTCAACTGATGATGTGCAGAAATATTTCCTTGAATAATATTTCCAAATGGCTGGATTTGATGGGATACATTTTCTTCATAGTTTGATTGGGAACTCATCTCTTCTTGTTCTTCATTGTAGAACAGGCGGACTCCAGCCTCCTTTACTTGCACAAATTTCCCTCCATACACTAAAACATTGAGTTCATCACCAGCTTCCAATAAATGTTTTCCAAACTTCCAATAACTTAACCACATCATATCCTGTCCAACTTCTCCAACTCCAAACGCCTCTGGGCCATAGCTCCAAATCAAACCCTTTGTTCTATTACTTACGACAATATGCGAGTCGTTTCTCCAATAATAATCAGGTGGAGCATTGGACAGCTCATACACAGAACAAATACTCAAGCCTCGTACTATGGAATTAAGATTTGAAGGCACAGTAAAATATACCGAGGATCCTAAATTGTTAAAACAGAACCATAGTGGAACCTTGCTACCAGGAACGTAAGTGTTGAATATATGTGTTCCATGACATCCCTGTACCAAATAAAGAACATTAAACCATGACCATGACCCTGATACACACACACACACTCGTAGGCGGATTTACATTGACTTAGCTGTGTTTGGATAGCAAGAATCAAAGATCAGGAATGGGTATCTTATTCCTGTGAATCTCATTTCTGTAGAGGGTAGAATTCTGGAATCCGTATGGTGCCTCTAATCCTGCAAGACAGAGAACCGTTAGAGTACCTTTGCCCTTCGTGGCATAGGCCCTCCGATGCTTAAGTTAGTATCACGTACTAGGAGGAAACCGGAAATCACGCAAAGCATGTAAACACGAATTACAGCGTACCTTTCTTCATGGGTATCGTACCTTATTTATAGATGCAGGGTGCTGGTTGTCCAAGGATCCTATTCTCATTAGGAATCCTTTCCTATATGCTTGTGTACTCCGAATCTCAATAGGATTCTACATTCCTAATCTGATATGGAATGATCACGTCATTCCCTTAAACCGCGGGATACGCCTCTTATCACGTAAGAGAGTATTCTAGACTATTCCAGAACGCTTTGCCATTCTGTTAGCCCAATAGCGGTATAGCCGTGCTGCCACGTAGGACGGCTATACTGTTGTTGGTCTGTAGACCCTGGGGCCGAGCTATTCGTAGCTCGGTCTTGACCCTGCACCCTATCGTGGTGTCATGGTCGACTACGTACTGTGCGCCCGGCTCTACTCGTGGCCTCTCTAGCTCGGCTCCCCTGTAGGGCATATCCACGTTGTATGGCCGAGCTAGGGCACCTAAGAGGGAGTACGGGTTTTACCCTCTCCAATTTCCAGTGATGTGATACATGTGTAATCCAATTCACGTGTTTGGTTCATGTGGGAATGTTACAAAGAAAAAAAAGGATAAGTTCCCATTCAAGCATTTGGTTTGGCCTTTCGAAGTTAAGGAATAAAATGTATTTTTACTTCATTTTCCTCGAATACCCTTTAACAACTAACACTAAGTATCACAACTTGAAAACCAATAGGTGAACAATAGTAGACTACTAAAAATGAAACTATTAAAACACCAACAACCAATTAAACAACTTTTTAAAAAAGGAATTGATATTGGCACTCTTTTTTTTTTTTTTTGTCTCTATTAGTTGAAGTTACCACACCACCCTTATAATTATAAAAGCAAGAGAAAAATGTAATTATAAAGTACAAGAGAGGCAAAAAGGGAGTGTCAATATCAAAATGGGGAGTGCCAATATCAATTCCCTAAAAAATTTCGAACGATTATTGTAAAAATGAACTACTAGAACATTAGTCCATCAAAGTATCTTTGCGTGGTATTATGCAGAACTTGTTAGAAGATAGAAAACAGGTGTTTTGGTTTTTTGTTTTCTATTTTTATTAAAAAAAATTGCATTTATTATTTTCGCGCCGATTTTTTTGTGGATTATTGGTTCATCTCGTGAATCATAATCCACAAAAATTTGACGCAAATCTAACAAATACAAAATATTTTTTGAATAAAGACAAAATTTGGTTTATTTTTTCCAAAACACGTCTGTTTATAACAATGTGCAACACGGCAATAAGTTTTTTTCTTTTTTGTCAAAGGAGTGCGTGCCATCACTGCAAAATAAAAGGTGGGAATAGAAAAAGGGATTGGAGGGAAAAATATCAACCTTGCCTTAGGGTTAAAGGGAAAACTGAGATGCAAGGGAAAAAAAAAAACAACGTGAAAAAATCTTGAGGGTATAAGAGGTACTGATCTAACTTTTTTTTTTCCCCTAGTAATTAGATTACCCTGTAATCATTCCCAGGGGGTTGGGGAGGTATGAGATTCCTCCTCTATTTAGGAATCTGATTGCTCCTACATTGGAAGATAAGGAATCATATTCACTTTCAATCACTACCCAAACATGAGAATCTTAGAGTTATGGAATCATATTCCCATTTCCCCTCAAAATACTTGCCATCCAAACACAGGGTGTTCACTTGACCACTAAATAATTTTTTTTGTTTAGAATACATGTAATTTTGTTGTACTTTTATTTAAGTTTTGTCCTTTTTGAACACCCAAATTAAAAATATTTGAACACCCTTGCATAAATATTTGAACACCTAACCCCAAAAAATTTGAACTATTAACCTCCAAAAATTGGTCCACAAACCAATCCAAGGTAAAGAACCCAATTAAAACCATAAGAAGCTATATAGCTTCCCTTAGATGGTCAATTAAACAACCTAAACTCTTTTACATTTTGTATTACATGTAATAATTTTATCTCGAGTTTGTTTGAACACTTATTCATATATTCTGAATATCCATCAATACAAGAAATTCACGATTGAATACTCCTACCTAATAAAAATTAGCTCAAATAAAGTACATACTCTTATTGACAGAAATTAAAAAAAATAGAGAGAGCAAAAAGTATCAATTGGTCTCGATATCGTGCTCTGACTTTCTCTGAATAACAATCAACTCTATATCTCCAAAAACAAGAGTATACATCAAAAAAAATCTATGTGAACCTATTCGCCAGACAATTTTCTACGATAAAAAGTAATGTATTTATGTTCTGATTTAATTTTGCTTAGTTAAAAAAATAGAATTGAGAACATGATATTGTGACATATATCTTACCGTATTTCTGCATTATTTGGTCTCATTATTCAAACTAATATATAAAAAATTGTGTATATATAGCTAGTTAATTAATAGAGCTAGTAGAGTTAAGGTAATTTTTAAACACACTGTTCCAAATTCTTGGAGCCGCCACTGCACACACTCAGAGAGAGAGAGAGAGAGAGAGAGAGAGAGAGAGAGAGAGAGAGAGAGAGAGAGAGAGAGAGAGCACCTGGATGGGAAGCGCCTGTTGGTCCTTGCCACACAATGATGATAACTTTACAATTAGGCTTCCCAAAGATTGCAAGTTCGACAACCCTAAACTTTTCGTAATCTCAGCTGCTACATTTTCGATGGGTTCTAATTTGAAAATGCCCACAGTCTTATCTTCATGGTCGCATGCATCCAAATGACAAGTAGTTTTCCGACCGTGCAAGCTTCGACCCGTTACTTCCTCCAACATTTTATTACTACCATAGTACAAATGTACTCGCGGGAGTGCAATAATTTTCCGGAGCCTTGGACAGTCTTGTATGACAAGGACCTCGAGCGATGTAAGGCCTCTGATGAAACCTGGGAGGCTAGAAATTGGATTACGAGACATATCTAAAGTCTTCAACGAACATAGGTTGCTAAGATCTCTGGGAAAAGCATTGTCCGAAAGATTACAGCCCGCAAGACTTAGTTTCACCAAGGACCGTGGTAAAGAAGCCCATGAGATTTCTGGACTTCTTCTTGGCTTCAATATCCAAGGCCGAATGAAAGGTTGTATTGCATTAACCTTCTCTTTGGTACAGAGAGATTCATTTAAGGCAATTCCATCAACCTTGAGCACAGTTAGAGACTCTAACTTTCCCACGTTTGCTGGCAATTCCTCAAGTTTTGAACAACCAGAGATGACAAGCTTTTCCAAAAGTTTTAGCATATCAATACTGCTTGGAAGCTTCCTCAAATTTTTACAATCTCTCAAATTCAACAAAACAAGCCTCTTGAGGCATCCAATAGATTCATGAACCTCAACCAAACTTGCACAATTTTTAAGCACCAGTCTCTCGAGATTGGGAATTAGTGAAAAGTCGGGAGTTTTTGTAAGGTCGGGGGAATAACTTAGATTGAGGATTTTTAATAACACCAGAAACTGCAAACAAAGAAAAAGAAAAAGCGGTTATCAAAGCATTCAACACAGTTCAAGCAAAAAAGAAAGAAAAAACAAATCTTTCAATTCAATTTCAAAAGAAATTTAAAGGGAGTAACATACCTTCGTTCCGTCCCATACATTTTTCAAGCTGCTGTAGTGCATGTCAAGAGCAACCAGGCTTTCCAACGCAAAATCACTAGGTATGGACGTGAGTGGAAATCCACGCCAACACAACCATTTTAATCCTTTGGGAAGCTTTCTATAGGATCCACTAATATGTACATGATTGAGCTGCAGAAGCTTTAGTTTGCGCATCCTTCCAAATGCATCAGCTTCCAAAACTACTGGTTTTGAATTTTCTATGGCTTCGTGGTTAGAGGAGAAGATGTTGAACCCATATTGTTTGAGTTTATAGCCCATATTTGACAATATGGGCTTCTCGAGGATCTCTTCAATGCGACGTTTTCTATTGTCACGGAAAGCTGTACTAAAATATTTATCTTCCTCCAACAAAGACATATCCAGTTTAAAACCTTCTATTTTGCTTGTGCCCTGAAACAATAATGAGAAAAAGTGGATGGGGAGGACGTGTGTTGGGAACACTAGCTAATTAGTAAATGAAATACTACACAAATACATTTAAAAGTACATGAGCTAATTGAAATCTTACTCTGAATTCTGTCAAAACATTATAGGCATCCTTACGATTCCACAGGATGCTACGTTCGCCTGGCTCCTTTGGTGACTCTTTCCGATCAATTTCTCTCCCCATATCTTGTAGCAAATGATGCATCACTAGCTTATTATGTTCATTAACCGATATAAGACATCTGTCAATAAGGTTTTGAATCCCAACCACTGTGTAGAAGTCACATCCGTCTAAAATCGTAATTGTACAATCCTTATCCCTCCCAGCAAAAAAACAAGCAAGAGTAATAAATAGATATTTGTCGTGGTCGTCTTGCAAAGAATCATAGCTTATTCTAAGTTTTTCAAGAATTTCACCTTCGGGAAACGTTCTTAATTTGTCTAATTTACTTTTCCATATTTTTAAGCATTGCCCTGAAAGGGAAGAGCCTAGAACTTTAAGTGCTAATGGAAGCCCTCCACAGTAGCCTACCACTCTTTTTGAGACCTCTTCATAACCATTGTTGGGACAACATTTTCCGAAGGCATGCCAGCTAAAGAGCTCTAAGGATTCCTCGTTAGCCAGATTTTCAACCCTATGCACCTTAGAGAATTCATTAGCCCTTAGTAACTGCTCACGCCTCGTGGTTATGATTATTTTACTCCCTGAAAAAAGCCAATCTCGCATTCCAAGTATTGCTTCTAATTGGTCAAGTTTATCCACATTATCAAGAACTAGAAAAACTCTTTTGCAATGTATGGCATCTTTAATCATAGATGCTCCTTCAGCTATACTATTTGGTTGTACTTCTCTTGTCTTCAAAATGTCCGAAAGCAATCGTCTTTGTAAACGAAGTAAACCATCTTGTTGTTGTGAACTTTCTCTTACATTTTCAAGAAAACTGCTAGCTTCAAATCTTGATAAGTTCAAATTGTACAAAAATTTTGCGATGGTTGTCTTGCCTATCCCACCCATTCCACAAATTGCAACTATGCCGACATTAGTCGACTCATCTTCTACCCAAAGCTGAATGTTTTCGACTTGTGAATGTATTCCAACCAGGTGGGGGGCAATGTCCAAGGTTGTGCGACTTACTTTGTCTCCAACAACTTTTATAATTTTCTGGATAAACCTTGCCTCGTGTCTGACAAATTGTAACAAAAACCGGTAAGTATGACCCAATTAGAATTAATGACAAAATAGCACGAACCAAGAAATTCACACTTCCACCCTATAACTAAGGATAATGAGCATGCTGTTGTCAGTAATGAAACCATTAGATGAGTATGATATGAAAACTGATGCATGTTTATGCCTAGCTAATTAAAGAAGCAAGCAATGAGGAAATTACCTATCAGCTTGATTTTTCAAAATCATCCCGGCCACATCTGCAACTTCTCTAAGTGCAGCCCTCCATGTTCCTATCTTGTCCTTCAATTCCTCTTTTCGTTCTCCCGTTTCTGATTTGAGTTTCACTTCATGCCCTGCAAACGCCTTTCCGAAAGTGCCATTTTGCTTCCTCACTTCTGATGGATCCACATCATAGAAGACAGGTAGAACTGCATGACCAGAAGTCCTATGTTTTAGGATCATCACAAGCTCCTCAAGGCACCAAGTCGAAGATGCATAGCCCTTTGAGAAGACAATTATCGACATCCTCGACTTTCGGATTGCTTTCTCCAGTTCAAACTTGATATCTTCTCCTCTTTCTACTCCATCATCATCTCTGAATGTGCGAAATCCTGAATGAACCAACGCTGTGTAGAGGTGGTCAGTGAAAGCCTTGCGAGTGTCTTCGCCTCTGAAGCTCAAGAACACATGATAAGTTAATGGAGAAGTGAAAGAAGAGTCTTCTTGGGATTTCATGGTAGATATTAAACAAAGGTCAAGAAAAGATCAAGGAAGCAAGCACTAAGAGACCACTAATCTCTATCAAGGCACCATGCATATATGTATAGGAGACGCCACTTGAGTCCATGAGAGTCCACTTAAACAAAGTAAAGTAATGGACAACAGTGCTTTCTTGACCAATTTATTTAATGGGAACCTATATCGAATGTATCTGGGGGTAGGCAGCAGCCAGCCCGATTGCAACCACCAAACTACCCAACGTTTTTAATTGCAACCAAAATGGCCTAATCCAATCAGATCACCACACTAGTGGAAAACACGTAACCAAGATAGGCTCCGTTTGGGAGCCTATTTTTTGATTTTTTGGTTTCTCTTTTTCGGTTTATGGGTGTTTGGCAGCCAAGGGGAGAGAGTTTTCCCAAAAACTGTTTCTCCATTTTTGGGGATAGAGAGAAGAAATCAAAAAGAGATTCACACCTCCTTTTCAACTTCAACTTATGGATTTCTTCCATCTCTCTCTCCCAAAATGCATTCTGCACATTTCTCCCAAACACTCGTCCCAGATTCAAAAGTCATTCTGACCATAATCCAAAAAATCAAAAAGCCAAAAAATTAAAAATAAAAAGCTGAAAAGTAGATTCCTAAACACCCTCATAATCTTGTTATGTCTTAGCCTATGTTCCGGACTAAATTCTTGGAATCTTCTTCTGTAATTGAATTTGAACAGCACTTCTCAACCACAACAGACAATCTAAGAAAGTGAAATCTACAAAAGCAGGGCCGAGCAAAACCAATGAGTTTCAATCCATTTTTTAGTTACTATGGGGCCATCATTCAAAATTTGAAAAGGGGCAGAAACATACAAGATAGCATTCCAATTGCGAATGAGGTTGTTGATGGCTGGAAAAGGAGTAGGAAGCAAGGTTTGATCATGATATTATATTTTGAAAAATAATTTGATAACTTAACCGGGATTTTCTATTCAAGATGATGCATGTGATGGGCTACCCTGCGAAGTGGATATGCTGAGTCAAGGAGTGCTCAACCTTCAAAAGGGTTCAAAATATAAAATGGTGTAAGACGAGGGGATCCGCTATTCCCTTTTTTTGCTTATAATAGCTGCCGAAGGACTTATTAAATGGCGGTGGAGGCTTGGTGTGGAAAAAGCAGGGCCGGCCCTGGGCATTGGCCGACAAAGCTGTGGTGGTTGGAATCCTGTTGCATATCCTTGATGATGCGGGTTTGATTCCTGCTAACATGAGTTTTCATGCGCACTTTTTCCTACTTTTACAAAGAAGGGCTTCAAGTTGACAACCCAAGGGCTTGAACTTGCTACTTTAGAAAACTTCTATCAGTCAAAGCAACAATAACCAGTAGTACTGACCCTTATGTTTGAAATACAAAAATTTAAACTAAAAGAATACAAAGATAAACATAAAAAGATATAATTGTATTAAGTTTATTTTGAAGAAAATAAAAAGATTGTTTTATATTTTAACTAAGATTTGCGTGAAACAAAATAATAAACCATGTTAACTTGCTCATTATTTTTTAATTTTTCACCATTAGGGTTTTTTTTTTAATCCACTATAGAAAAAAAATCTCACTCACTATTGTTGTGTTTGTTAAAACACACAAGTTTTAACAAAGAAATTTATTGTGATTTTCATTAAATTGTGGATTTAGAGGGGGAAAAATGAGGCATAAATAACTAAAATAGGGGGTAAAGAAAGATGCCAAAAGAAAAACAAAATGAAAAAGAGGACCGTGGGAGTCGAACCCTGGCAGCCACGCACGTACAAGGAACTGAGGCAGCATCCAACGTCCACTAAACCACAAGGCGTCTTTTGTTAGTTATGGAACGTCCAAGGAATTGGCAGCCACGCATGTGCAAGGAACTGGGGCAACATCCAACGTCCACTGAACCACAAGGCGTCTTCTGTTAGTTATGGAAATGTTATAGTATTTATATGTAACCAGATTTTTTTTTTTTTGGTTGCGCTAGCCCGAGCTTGCTGGGCTCACCCCTAGGCCGACCTTGATTATTGATGCCACACCAAAGTGCTACCGCCACACCAAATTTCACAATTCACTCCAAAATTGACTATTGCTTCACCAAATTTACTATCTCCATTCCTAAGCATAACCAAACACGGGAATGGATTCCTATCTCATTCAATTCTCATTCTATTCCGACCTTCATTCCATTCCAATAAATCAAACACAACCTAAGAATGAAAAGGACCGGGTGAATCTTGCATTTCTATCCACACAAATCCTATGCTAAGTTAAAAAAAAAATGCCGTAAGAAAAAAGGTCAAAATTTTACCGTAAACTTATGCCAAGGGACTCCCCATCACCAGGTCAATATCCTTAAGAGTTCAGAAATTAAAGATCTTTGTATCAACTTCCATGCTACTGTCCATTAATTACTTTACAAAATTCCAAGAAATTGAGTTCCTAAATCATGAAACGCCACCCACCACATTAGCAAATTTGTATACAAAACCAAGGGGGAGTTTCTTGGACTTGTTCCCCTACTAATCTCTACAATCTATAGGTACTAGTTTTCGATATATGATAACTGATTTCAGGAACCCAAAGCGACCTCCTTATGTCGATTGAGATCACTCAAATACTTTGTTGAGTTGTATTCTTCTGCGTCAAAGATCTCTTCTGAGAATGTTCGTTGGAGGGACCGCTTTTGACATTCTTTCGAACCGTCCAGTTTGCAGTTTTCACCCCTAAGAAGTATTACAACCTGTAACAGCAGTGAAACACATATCAGACTGCCACTGAAGCTTTTCTTATTGTACATGATATAATTTTACCAATATCATGGGCTTAACACTCTGCCAATGTCCTCTGTACCCAATTTTTCACGTACCCATGTGGCAAGCCATTTTCAGCCACCAACTATGGTAGGGAATCTAAAAAAACATGAGACACTTGGGACACAATCCTTTTCCGGAGTGACTTGGAACATCCGTACATAAAAAAATGGGTGCAGAAGATCCTCGGGCCTTTAACGATATCACTGCTTTAAGAAAATTTCCGAGGACGTGTTACTTCTAATCAAAATTCCTTCATAAGCTAATAGAGGACCTTTACAGAGCCATTTGCTTTCGACAGCATATGATAGTAGAATTCATGCCTAAATGAGGTCACTGAGAAGGGGGAGCAGTGGATGAAGTCAATATACCCTGTCAAAGGGAACTTGAAAAACAGAAAAGAAAGAGAAGCAATAAAAAAAAAAAAAAAGGAATGAAAGAGCAAGTGTTGGGCATATCAACCAAAGCTTTTTCCTAAGGAGTTACGATGCAAAAACCACAATGCAGAATGCTAGCAGACGATGATTAAACACATTCATAGCGCACCTAATCACTTCAAGTACATGAGAAGTTTAGAATTTCCTATATCAATGCTGGTTTTTTAATCCCCCTAGGAGACTAAGCAGAAAGTCAGTGAAAGACTGTCCTACGAATAAGGAGTGAAGAAGCCCCAAAATAAGCAGTCTTAAAGTTCTTGCTTATCTACAGATACACAAATCATTGCTTATAAAAAGTAACACCATATCAAGAAAGTACCACCAACATTTATCATACTCGGAAGTGTCATATTATCAGGAAAAGGTCAAAAAGGCAATATGAACTTGAACTTGATTAAACTGTTGAAATCAAAACTCATAAACACATCCATTTGAGCAGTAAGTACCTGACTCATTCGAGGCCGTAGAATTGGAGTTTGCTCTGTGCACAAATAGGCTGTCAAGGTGACTCGATCCATCTCTTCGGGATCGTAATTATCACCCAGACAAGGGTCAACAAGTTGCTTGACAATATTGCCATCGATCAATGGCTTTGCCTACAATGGAAATAATTAGTCTAATGGAGTTTAATATGAAAAGACAGGTGATGGACTGATGGCAGGGAATGATTAGAAATGGATTGACTTACCCAAAGCACAAGACTTTGCTTTGAATCATCCAAGGCTTCGCGCCCCGTAATGAGCTCTAAAAGTAGCACCCCGAAAGAATACACATCGGTTTTCTCATCCACGATACCATGCATGAAGTACTCGGGAGCGAAATAGCTTTATTTGAAGAGAAAATGGCAAAATTAAGACATGACTCCTTCGTTACGTTCAGTTAAAGGGTTTTTAGGGTTACATACCCGAATGTACCTTCAGATTTTGGTACATGGTGGTGAGTCCAGTCTTTCGGGAGCCATTTTGCCAGCCCAAAATCACAAATCTGGATTGAAGTGGATAAGTTAGCAACTTGTAGATGTGGATTTCAAACCAAGGTAGTTACTGTTCATTTCTAAAAAAATAAAATAAGTTTAGCTCTAGGCAACTTGTAGAATAGATGTAGAACAGATTTATCTTATGGAATTCTTGTGCAACAACAATCCTTAACACAAAATTGAGCCTAACAAAAAACATTTTCAGATATGAAATGCAGTCTCATCACAGGGATTTTGTTGGGCAGAATAGAAAGTCTCCTTCCAAAATAGTCAGTTATATGGTTCGAAACTTTTAGTTCTAGATACAACTATGACCAATTTAGTCCCCACTTAATGAGAGCATGGTGGGTTAGATAGGTTCCAGACCTAACATTTGAAGTGGTAGTCCTCAGGTTAAAAGTTAAAACCAATAAACTCAAGGTTAATAGGCAGAGTTATGACCAGTTCACCACAAAACCAAGGCCTTCTATCAACACATAACAATGCGGTTCTATCAACACAGACTACATGTAGAAAAGGTTCAAAAGAAGCCAGATTGATCAATTACGTACTCGAAAGGGTTCAAAGCTTTTAAATTCCATAGACGACAAGGAAACTTCATTTTCATTTCTTGCTTGCTCAATAAGATAGACGTATAAATACAAATGACCTTTGCTTTCTGCCCCAAGAAAACAGAAGTAGATTATGAAATCGCATTTGACCATTCTCATGTTTGAAAGTGGAAAGATACCTGAGGCTCAAAATTGTCTGTGAGCAGAATGTTATCAGCCTTGATATCTCTGTGAATAATTCGCCTTTGGCAGTTTTCATGAAGATACATCAGGCCAGCAGCCGTGCCCAGAACAATCTTATACCTAACAGCCCAATCTAGCTTTTCCTTGGAACCTGAAATGTCGAAATACATGCCCATAAACCAAAAGCAAAAGATGCTGGAGAAACAAGAAGAGAAAAAATTACAAACTAACCACGAAGAAGTGATCCTAAGCTCCCGAGAGGAGATAACTGAAGAACAAGATATGTTCCACCTTCAACTCCAAACCCAATTAATTTTGCAGTATTGCGATGATTTACATGAGCAATAATGCCGATCTCAGATAAAAAGCCTGTTGTCTGCTCTTCAGTTGTCCCTTTGTTCAGCCGCTTAATTGCTACAAGCTGCCCGTCCGGCAAACAGCCCTTGTAAACTTCAGCATAACCACCTTTACCGATTAGATTTTCTGCAAGACAACATAGCACTAAGTTTGCAATTTTGCATCACTAAATGCTGTACTCCACAGCGCCATTGGTATCCACAATGGAAGAAATGGGAGACAAATTACAAGGAAGGAGAAAACTAAAGAAGTTGTGAACCTTGCAACGAGGGCAAAGCCAAAAAAATTTATCGAGTGGGGGAAATACTTTTAGGTAAAGACATTCAGAAATTTTTCCTATTTTACAATCCAAAAATGGTTCACTACGAAAAGAGAAAACAAATTAAATCATGGACGGAAAAATGGAAGAAAACATTCAACTACGGGTAAGAATAATATTTTCCAAATTCTAGTGGTGACAATGAAAAGATTTATTCTATTTATTCAAATATTTAGGGGAAATATGGTAAAAGCTTTTGAACCCATAAGCGAAAATACAAAATTTAGCAATTCACTTCTATCAACATGGCTCCACCCATCCTCGCAACTCACAGACTAAGACATTAGCTGTAAACTGTAATAAAGTTCAAGTGAAACGGAATTAAATCAATGGAACAAACTTACACACCATGGCTAAAGTTGTTTGTCGCAATTTTGAGATCAGAGAAGGTGAAGTTCTTCCAGGAAGACTTGAAATAACAGAGATCTGCATCGCTGTCTTCTCTCATACTTCTGCTCTTTCTGCTTGATATTATCTTCGGTACAGCAAGATGAGGAAAGGAAGGTAACCGCTTTATAGAGCTTTTCTTCCACAGTTTGAAGAACACTCGCCAGCGAGAAAGCGAATGTGAATTTGAAGAAGAGGTTTTGGGATCTGAGACGTTGGTATTAGGAGAACCTGCTCCAGTGTCCAAGCCTCTTATGCATGCTTCTAAAACTCCCCTAGGAGAGGAACTGTCTTCTTTCTCCTTTTCCATCTCGAAGCATCTCAGGTCTAAAATAGAGAAATCAGATAAAGGAAAAAAGCACAACCCAAGGATAACCCATGTGCGTCAACACATAAGCTATAGCAAGTTATTACTCGCACAAAAAAGATGAAACATGTTACCTAGGGCAGAAGTGGAAGAGGATTTACAACCATGTACTCTATATTCAGCTGGAGCAACTTTGTCTTCAGAAGGTTTCTGCAGCAACTTAACAAAACTCATGCTATTTTTCCTGCATAAGAAATTCAGGTTGATAAGAATGCATAAATAGCAAAAACCCAATGGTAAAATAATGAACGAGCACAAATAGGCATTTGAGAAGCAAGTCCACTGGATGAAGAGAAACTATAGCAAAGAAATGGGTTGCTCTACAAGAGATACACAAGTTCTTTACAAATGGTTTGCATCAGACTAGCAAATACGGAATGCATCATACTCTTATAAAACACTACTAGGCCAAAATAGGCACGAACTCATGCAACCCACAAACCAGATGAACCAAAATTTCTGTTAGTTTAGTAATGTAAATGGAAGGATGAACACAGTATCGATCACATCATCAAATGAAATATTATATCACAAATCCACATCTTAGCTCAAACAAAATATAATTTTCCGGTTTTGCTTAATGTTAGGAGGTGATTTACATTACATGCACCATGAGAATCATGGGACACTCCTGACCTGCGTGCACGTGCAGTATCTACCAAAAGGACAAGAGGTTAACCGCGAGCCCTATGATTTTTGGAGAATATAACAAAGCTCTCCGAACCTTATGATTTACATTACATGCACCATGAGAATCATGGGACACTCCTGACCTGCGTGCACGTGCAGTATCTACCAAAAGGACAAGAGGTTAACCGCGAGCCCTATGATTTTTGGAGAATATAACAAAGCTCT
>JAXBDA010000049.1:0-113630 GCA_036023075.1 Gaultheria prostrata | reverse complement strand
CCGAACCTTTGTTCAAACAAATAAAATTGATCACACATTCAAGACATTCATTTTTTCAAAACAGATTCAACGCAGGCCCCTGTAGCCACTAAGGGCCGATGTAATAGATCTAATTAGACATGATGCATTTCAACAACTGTGGATAGAGATTAAATTTTCAGAATAACCAATTCCACAAAACATACTGCTATTCGAAATTCGTTATTGTTAATCCCCTCACTTCGCTATAATTATCCACACATTATCAACCCTATGAATTAAACCGGACGTCAAACCAGTTTGTCCATATATTCCCTAAAACAACTGTTGGATCAGGTGCTAACCAACTCATCTAAAAGCAATTGCTGGTAGAGGAAGGCGCAACTTAATCTGAAAGTGCAGCAGCAGACGGACATGAAAAGCTTCACAATGCTGCCCATACATGACTGACGTGTGAAGGCGGTTAGTCCTCCCAATACGCTTGTCTCGCGCCAGCAGGGGGCGCTCGAGTACAAGGTGGATGCTAGCCCCCATAAAGCCCTCAATCCCCCCCACCCCTAAGTACCAGCTTGGGGACCCGAACCTGTAACCTCGCTGTGATAACACTTGTTGGATCAGGTGCTAACCAACTCATCTAAAGGTAATTATTGTTAGAGGAAGGCGCAACTTAATCTTAAAAGATAGCGCAAAGCCCTGTATTTAGCGGTAGGAGGACATGATGCGCTTCGCAATGCTGCCCATACAGCACCAACGGGTGAAGGCGGTTGGTCCTCCCAATATGCTTGCCCGCGCCAGGGGGCGCTGGCCCCCATAAAGCCAACAACAACTAATATAAGGGAGAAAAAAACCTAAACCAAAATTGTTAAACTAAGACATAGGATTGTAAGTTTGTAAGCAGAGCAAGTGAAGTCAATACCACCAAGTAAATTACAGTACTAGAACTCGCCAAACAGGAACTTACAAACTTCTCTAAAATGATAGAATGGGCATTTTAAAAAATCACCTGAATCCATAAAAAATTCTACTCCTACATAGCAAACAAAACCCAGAAAGCGAAGACCATTGAAACAAATGGAAAGCAGATTAAAAAGAAAGAAAGAAAGAAGGGACGTACCGTAAAGGGGGAGATTCAGGGCCGAGACAAGCCATTATGAGAGAGAGAGAGAGAGAGAGAGAGAGAGAGAGAGAGGGAGGGAGAAATCAGAGATGGGTCTGAATCATCAATGTGTAAGAAAGGAGGAGGCAGAGAGGTTAAGCCTACAAAGTCGCTCTATTATCCATTGGAAAATATATTTGGAGGATAGCGCTCTGTGGGTGTTGAATTTGGACAGTGGGTGGGTTGCAGTTTCAATGCAAAATGGGAACGCCACAACTTCCCGACTTCTACTCTGAATCCATTAAAGTCTTGCGGACAATACATACACACTTACTCTTACACGAAATGGAGTGTATATACTTTTATGTGTCATTATACAGAGAGAGAGTGTCTGTGTGTGTGCTGATTCTGCTGAAGTATGAACGACATTTTAACGTAAAGGAATTTCGGGGGTTTAATATGCTCTATACTCAAAGTTTGCCATATTTAACTGTACTAATTTTTTATGGAATTAAATCATGTCATGTGGGACCCATCTCAGAATTCCTCATTATTTGAGTTCTACCCGTAAAGAAGATTCTCTCTTTATGGAGTAGTAAATTTTTGTGTTTTTTTTGGTTTTGGTTTCTTTATGGTGTTGTGTTGCACATGATTACTTAGGTATACGAGTCGGCATTTTGGGGATGTATGCCCGGGAAATGGGAATGTTGTAGGGGCGCCCCTGTGGTATGAAATGTGAGCTGCCGAATATGTTTTCAACGGTCTAGATTTCATCTCGGCAATTTATAGATTCGAGCTATCCATTGCCAAGATGAAATTTAAACTGTTGATTGTCGAGATCAATGGCTCAGATACCGCACTATAGGGGTGCCCTACAGCACCTCCGAATCCGTATGCTCTGTGATGCATCTTCAACCCTTTCACGATGTACCCTTTCGAGTTTCAATAAAATCTTCTTTTTTTATTGAGGGTAAAAAAAAAAAAACATTTTTGATCCTGAATTTGGCCTCTGTAAATGAATCACTACATCAAGAATCTGTAATGCTGAACGACTAAATCTTTTAGCCAATTCATAAAATATTTTTTCCCATTATTGTGAGCAACCCCACATGTTTTTCGATAACTCGGGTGACCGGTCGGCTTACGCGAACTTTCACTAATTCTAGAAGACCAATCTCACTATCTACTAGCGGAGGCCCAATTAAAGTTGGTGACAAGAAAATGGTAACATATACACACAAACACCGAATTACAGTAATGTGGTTTAGTTATAACTTCACATTCATCCAACTGTAATTGGGTGTTTGTGTGTTTTGGCTGGTAAAGGTTTTAGTGATTTGGGGTAGAGTCGTTGGACTGAGTCCCCCCTGTTGTGGTTGCTTGATCCCCTTTCTAGGGACGGGTTTTCCGCCTAATATTTTGGTTGTGGTTTTAATAATACCATCTGTTATCGTTGTGGCAAAAAAAAAAAAATTTGGGTGTTTGTGTGTATTAGGGATTAAGATTAATTAGCTGTTTGCTTGTGGGATTAATTAGAGGACTCCGGCCAGTACCAACCGGAGACTTAAATATATTCTGTTGGCAGCATCTACTATATAGTAGGATGATCAGATATATTTGTCACACTTTAATAATCGTATAATGCGATTTCACACTTTAATGATCGGATGTGTTTTCAACGGTCCTAATTTTATCTCGGCACTTTACAGATTTGGGCCGTCCATTGTCCAAATGAAATCCAAGCCGTTGATTGCCGAAATCAACGGCTCGGCTGCGCCCTACAGAGCCGCCCTCGTATTCATTCCTTCCGTCCAATTTGTTTGTCCTTTTTTTTAGGACTCGTGCATTTTTTAATTATTTATTTCTTTTAATTTATAATATTTTAGATAACATTGGAAAAATTATTTAATAAACATATTTGAGATATATCAAACAAGATTCATAATTTATAAACTAAGTAAAAATACCGATTTCATGCTGTATTCATTTGTGTCTTCAAATACATACAAAGTTGATTTCTTTATAAACGGTACTTATATTAACAGCTAAATGAGTTTGTTCATAAGTTCAGAAAAAGGATAAGTAAAACACATATTTCAACGCACTTTTTACATTTTTAATACATTTTCACACCCCTTTATAAAAAAATTTAACGACATCCTAGTGGATTGTTTGTAGCAATTTTATTTTTTAAATAGACGGTGTTTCATTGTTAATTTATGAATATATATGATTTAGTCCCACGATAAGAATCTCGCGCCCGCCAAATAAATAGCTATAAACAACTCACCGGCAAAATCACCGACAAAAGAACCAGACAGTAATGTTGGAAGGAACAAACAATCCCATGAGGCAGATATCAATATATTTTATGATCCACACATGGACGTTGTCCAGACTTCAGTGTATGGGTTTCTGCATATCTGTAGATTTGTCGGTAGAGAAAAGTGCATGCTGGTGCAAACCCACCTGCAAGAGATCAATTGTTATATTGGCGCATAAAATCATAATTTGACAAAATTAGATTCAGGTAAGAAATCAAGATTTTACTTTAATAATGGCGGCTATATGTATAAAATTTTTTTTGAAATGATCGACTATAATATGGATATTCATCGACGTAAGAGCAAAAATATTACTACTAAGAACTATAGTAAAAGATGTTATCATATGCACGTATCACAACTGATAGACGTTTTTCCTATATAGACATCATTGTTTGTGCCGCTCGTCTCACAGCCACATGGATGTAACTTAGACATACTACTTTCCTTTTGTTTGGTTTGCATTCCTTTCGTGTTTATCTAAAATTTTAATACAAAATTTACAAAGAGAGTTTATATAAAAGCAATGTTTTGAAGTTTGATTTTTTTTGGAATTGAACTTCACACCTCATTTTCAACACTTACACCCCTTTTTGTTTTTATTAGGGTGAAATAACTGAAATACCCCTCTATTTTTATAAAAATTTAGACCCCATGTTCATGGTATTTCAGTTGTATTAAATTTGGCTTTAGAAAATTTTTTTTGGCTCCTTTATTAAAACATAGGGTTAAACACTTTTTTTTAAAAGACAAAAAGAGATGATAAAGATCCAGTGGTGCTGGGCTTGTACAATTTAGGAATAAATTTTACATTTTCATATAATAATAGCAAATTTTGAAATCATTGTGGTGGCAATCGTCACTCCGTACTTGATTAGATCACCGGTGGCGGTGAGTTAATATAAGCCAGGCTATTAATCTTTGAATTCCAAGATTCATTGTCATTTGATTGGACAACTTCACAATACTCATTTATCTTTTATTTTTCTTTTTTTTTAAAAATCAAGTGTCTGGACCAGCATACGTCCACCTCAACTGATCGTGAGAGACCAATCCCACAATTCATTAGCTGGAGCCCCAATTAAAATCAGAGCAATGCCCTATATTGACTGGCCCCAAAGGAAATGATACATCTGAAAGTTTTCAAATTTGAGACCTTAAGGAAAAAACAAACCCTAAGTCTCAGGAGTTGACTATCATGCCAAGTTTGTGCCGGAATAATGAAACCAATAAATCTAGCTAGTGGTTGATTATAACCTTGTGCCGGAATAACAGCAAACCAGTACAACGATAGTGTTCTTTTTAGGGTTGGCAATGAGGACAAAACGGGGCCGGAGACTACTATCCCCGAATCCCTCCCTCGCCCCCATCCCCGCTCCAATCCCCAATGGAGATGATTTTCTCCCCTCTATCCCCGCCCCAAACGGGGAACGGAGATCCAAACGGGGGATTCGGGGATTAGAGGCAATAGGTGCTACCCATCTTTATATCCATTTGGAAGATGTGAAAGGAAGTTGAGAAAGTGTTTAAACTAGATTTCACAAATTTCCCCAAAACATCAAAGCTGGCACCATATATTTTCCCTCCAGAAAAACCAATCTGTGCAGTAAGTTAAACGTACCAGTCATGGGAAAATTGCAACAAACCATTGTCACCTATTACTTAAATTATTCATGAGTTTCAAAAACTAGTCACAGGTTTCACATAGTCCCAGGTTTGCATATTCATCAAGTTTTCTTCTTGGGAAAAAATCAAAATGAAGAGAATGAACCTGGTGGAGTGGTTGTGGTGGTCTCAGGTCTGGTGCTGCGGCTGGTGAGAGAATAGAGATGAAGAGAATGAGAGAATAAGATGAGAAGTCGTTCCGTAGTCGAACCCTAAAGGGCTGGCCTAATATTATATTATATATATATATATATATTTAAAATTAATATGAATATAATCAAGGATTCGGGGACGGATCGGATCGGATTCGAAGCGGGGATACATCTGTACCCACCTCTGATCCGATCTCCGAAATTTTTCAAAAATAATCTCCAAATCCGCTCCAATCAGATCTCCAAAATGACGATCCATTCGGATCGGGGACCGGATCGGATTCGAACAGATTGGAGGAAATTGTCATCCCTAGTTCTTTTCTAAGTAATTTTTAACAACGATGAACTTGCTCTGACATGCTCCGTGACTAACCCACTTGGTCGCTCGCGGAGCTATCCATTTTT
Source organism: Gaultheria prostrata (assembly GCA_036023075.1). Taxonomy (NCBI): domain Eukaryota; kingdom Viridiplantae; phylum Streptophyta; class Magnoliopsida; order Ericales; family Ericaceae; genus Gaultheria; species Gaultheria prostrata. The sequence continues at coordinate 108,009 of JAXBDA010000049.1, read as the reverse complement.
TTTTCATTGGAGCATAATGTGCATGATCTTGGTGGATATTTAAGAGTTGTTCCAGAAATTGTTTTTTTTATTAAATGATGAATGAAACCGTGAGATAATGATATTGTGTGTTGCTGAATAATATGATATTTGTTAACAAGACTTGACATTAATTCTTCAATTTGTCGAAACCGGTCCATGTAAACTCTAATGACTGGGTTTAATATTGAAAATCCATTGTACCAAAGTATCTTTCACATAGTACGGCCTAATTTGACTTCGATTTCTTGCTCCTCACTTGGTGTAGTTGTGGGTACTAATTACACGTGGTTTCTGATGTTGGTGAACTTTCTAAGTTATCAAGAAATATCTCCATGAAGTTGATTTTTGAAGTTCTGCCATTTTTAAAAGTCACCAGTACCCGCTACAAGTGCTACCAGATTTTTTTGATATTTAGGGGTGTGCCACTAACTTGGTTTTTTTAGCTTTTTGGCTTTTTTATGTGAGAGCTCGAAATACGTGTTGGTTTGTTGTGATTTTTTATGTGATGTATTGTGAGGGAATGACCTGTCTCGAAAAGTGTAATAAGCTGATTTTTGGCTTATTGAGTTAGTGGAACGGAGCCTCAATTTAATAAACCGAACAACGCTATTATATTATAGTACTAAATTTACCAATGTGTTACATCTCAATATATTAACTAAATGTCCGTTGAGGCCCTGAGGGGGTACCATATCTAAATTCTAACCTTTATATTCTTCATTAATTATATTTGCTAAAGCAGGCATATATCTGTACAATGAATGCATTATTTAACATATGCATTTCCTAATTTTAGCAAACTAGTGCATGTGACAAATTTTCTGTTTTTATTTTCTTATTATATGATGGAAGAACTTATTATCTTAAAATAATTTTCCAAGGGAAACGGGGGTATTTTAGATCGACCACTTACAAACATCGGATCGAGCTGAGATCTCGCAAGGCCCCTTGGAAAATTATTTTAAGATCAATGAACGGTTTGGATCTTCTGTATGGGACCCACAAGTGAGTCCCCGAACACCTCTGTATATTTTCTGTACCTGTACCCATAGGTTTATCCAAGAATTATTGGAAGATTGTATACTCAATAATACCATTGTCTGTAGTTGAAGAATGGGCGTGTTTAATTATGCAACAGAAATGCAAAAGTTGCAGGGTGGCCGTGACAGGCCAAATTGAAATGAAAGGAGAGAGTTAGTTAATTACTAATAACTACACATATAACACATGGGTAGCTGTTAGGTATGTATTTTCCATTTTTCTATTTTTTTTTCCCGACGGTCAGGGGTGTTTGGGCTAGCTAGGTTATGCGTACCTCAACTAATCTCATCCCTAGTCCAGTCAAAGGCAGATTATTCACGCCGAAACTAGGGTATTCAAAAGAAATTATTTTTTTACGGCTTGACTACTCCAAAAATTGAACCCTAATCAATTGTATGAGGGAGCAAATCCGTCAACTAACCGGACAACTGACCCTTGAGGCTGTTAGGTATGTATTTTCATTATTTATTGTCATTGTGAAGGTTCCAATCAGAGATCAGATGGGTCCAGTCTTTGCCGGTTGCTGCCCCATCACATTGAACGAAGATCCAAAATGAATCACATTTTTGATCCAAAATCTTTTGCAAATGGTTCCAAGATATTGGGTTTGGTTCACCACACGCGATTTCTTTACATGCAACCAACTAAAATGTACATATGACACCAGTGATGGGTATTTTTACTTTTTCCTCCGAAGGTAGGTCTTAGAATCCAATTTAGGTGCTGGGGCCAAAAAAGAGACAATTTCAGTAGATCGAAGTATAGAGGCGATGCCCCACACTGCATTTCGGGATTGAGTCTCCCTCCCTCCTCCCCTCATGTAATAGATAAGGAATGACGAATGACAAAAAAAAGAAGAAGTATAGAGGTGATGATAAAAGGAAAAAAAAAAAGTATACGGACGAGTTTTATTTCAAAAAAAAATAAACAACAATAACAGAACCAATCTAGTCCCCAATCATTGGGGGTATGGGCGGGGATGATTGGAGACAGACCTAACCTTTGGCAATATGCACAAAGTGGCTGCTCTCAGAGTACCATTCAAACAGTGACCCCCTAAACCTCCAAGAACCGATGAGCTACAATGACGTTTTGCTGCAGAACCATACCCTCAAATCAAAGCCGAAAGGCATCAGGAAGGGCATGCCTAGAGACCCAGATTAATTTTTGTGCTCATTACCATGCTTCATTCATTCATGGTCCAGAGCATCTCACTAATGAGCATATATTTTAAAAAAAAATTAAGTTAGAGGTGAGCTAATCCAAAGTTTAGAAAGTTGACTTCCCGATGAGGTTCCCGTAGGATTTTGATCAATGGCCTGGGCCTGTTGGTGATGTCCTACATGTTGTGATTCGTAAATACTAGTATGTACGTAAAATTAAAGAGAGTTTTACTGTGAAATTCAGAGGTTGGTTGGTTTTCGGCCACCTATAGTTTGATTATTCAGCGTTTCCATAGCACGGCCATGTGGTGCTCTGAGATACTCCAACACTGTATATTCTCGTGGAGTCCACGTTTCAGTATATGAACCTCAAGTAAATATGTAATGCTGAAATAATCCGGAACACGATGTGACCGTACTCTGGGACTATTGAATAATTACTCACACGGACATTGCTGGGCTTAGGCTTTGCTTGGATCGTTTCCAGTGGTATTTACTTTAATACTTTCCCCAAAATGGGCGAGCCCATTTACCTAAGGAAATGACATTGATAATGAAATCTACAAGATGGGTTGGGCCATGGATATGGTCCGGGCGTAGCCTTTTTTGTATGTGAGAGAGAGACTTTTTCAGACAAGCCCACCTATATATATTTCAGGAAATTGTTACCCAAAACATGAAAAACCTAGCAAAAAAGATAAATGTACGACCACCAACTCTAACATGGCTCCAACACACTCATGTAGCATCTGAAGCCCATGTGTGTGGACTCCACACTCCATTATAGAGTGTGTTAGAAACTTGTTAGAGACTTCTGTTGTACATGTATCGTTTTTACAATGTTCTTCAGAATTGCATTAGGAAAGTTGTCTACAACACCCTATTTCATTTCTAACAAAACAAGTATGTGCAATTTTCTAATTTCAAATGCTCTTCTTCACATAACACACCCCGACCCAAAAAAAAAAAAAATTGAAGAAGAAAAAGGATGTCATGATAACCATTTTTGAAACGATCGATTAGATCATTCAAGTGCTCATTGTCATTAGGACGATCATTTTGTAAACGCAAACACAACCTACACTTAATTATGTAACTGTGGCCGGCTTGCGCATACCTACGGAGCCAATTGCACCGTTCACTAGTAGAGATAACCAAAGTAGGAGCCGAAAGTGGTATAAACTATTTCACATCATGTACATCATGTACACACAGGGCTGACCCTGATATTTTGGAGACTTAAATCGAATTTTAAAAATAAGCTTATGGCTTTTAACAAAAAAAATTCACTAACGAAAAGAAACAACAATGCTATGGGTACACGACACATGCGTACCCCAAATGCACACCAACACATCCCGATCATTCATCTCAGAAATCAATGGTTTGAATTTTGAAATGAATTCTTACCGGTCGGCTGCCTTTTAGCAAAAATCCATAACATGTAAGAGCAATTATACAAAGTAAAGCAAGTTAACTTTGACCAGTAAGAATTCATTTCCAAATCCGGAACGTCAAAAAATGATTTTGGACGTTTGGGATGTGTTGGTGTGCACTTGGGGTACGCGTGGTGGTGTATCCATATCATTTTCACAAAAAGAAATAAGTAAAAATTAAGGAAGTTAGGTAGTTGAAACTCCACCTCAAAATGTACCGTTCACTGTGCAACAGAATTACAAATGCTCATCCAATATTTAGTACTTAGACAAAAGGCAGTTAGAAACTTACTGTGTGGAACCTCAAAAAGTAACCGATTCTGAATCTTCTACATCTTCAGTAGTAGTAGCTACAAGCGTCTCTTCTCTGGTTATATTACTAATGCTTGAAGCAGACGAGCCGGTAGTGTCGGGGGAAACCCCGCGCAACAGCATCGCCTTTCTCTCGCTTCTACTTTGTTTCCATCTTCTCAATGCTTCTGAAACCTCTTTGCTGTTGCCTTTCTCTCGCTTCTACTTTGTTTCCATCTTCTCAATGCTTCTGAAACCTCTTTATCCTCCACGAGTCTCTCCCGCGGTTCTTTCCATACTTCCATGGTCGTTGCTTCTTGGTCATCCCTACGCTCAGTAGAACTAGAATCCTTTGCTGTTGTTACTGGGAAAATAAACGGCTTAAAGAAACACACAAGAATTACAAGCAGCATAATGTAAATATTTATGGATGTCCACACACAAAAGGTCCATTTCCATCTGCGCACAATTTCTTTACTCCACGGGGGCTGGGAGTAGATGATTATCTCGGCTTCGTACAACTGAGGAACGAAAGAAGTTCCAGCCCGAGGAATCATCGATATTCTGATCATTTCAGTTCTTGGGTATCCCTCCCGGTGCTTCAACATCGGAATGGTCATCTTCTGGGTTTCATCTGTTATTCCTAGCAACAACGGGATCCCCAAAAGGATTGTTCGCATGAGGCGAATTGGGAGGCTCCTAAACCGCAACATGCATGGTTGGCTTGATTTGGCTATAACGTATCCATTAGTTGATATGAGTTCTGCAGTCAACTGATAAAGCAATTCAAGAGGAATATTGATTTTGCATCAAGTACAATGAGATAATTGAAGGAGCCACGTGGTAAAGAAAATTTTCTACCGTACAAATGTAGAAGTTAATGACATGCTACTTGAAAAGCACATCAAGCTGTAATAAACTAAATACTGCAAGGGGATTGCTGGTAATTCTAACGAACACAGAATCCCAAAAGACACCAAGGAGGGAAAAAAAAAACCAGTACACAATTGAAGGTTCAAAGCCTAAGGCCATGTTTACCATGTTTGATGCTAGTTAATCAAGTGTCCGGTTGCATTTTTAGAGGGTCGGAGTCAGAGTTAGCTCAGTCTACGAATTCTCCAAAACAGGGGGATTGGCAAAACCAACGGAATACTTTCCCGGTCAAGTCCACGTATAACACCGATCAAACAAGGCACAAAATTATTGTATTTTCAAACCATCCAAGCACCTCGAAAAAATCTGGCACAAAACTAGGAAATTGATGCTGAAGACTGTGATCACCTACCAAAGTGCAGCCCTCACTTATCTTAGCTCTGCAATTTAACTCCAATGACTAGTTGTGGCTGACAAAATCACATGATTCCAATAAAGCCAAGTGCTCCTTAGTCCATATTGCAAAGGAAATTGATTAACAAATAACTTTCTTTAAGGCAGTTCAAAAAAAAAAAAAACACTTTCTTAAGGAGGTTCATTTTGTGATCGAATGACCTTTAAGCCCAATGCTTGATATCTAGTGGACAAACCCAAGAGACACCCCAAGAGTTTAAGCATTATAATTAAATTAATAAAAACCACTACGCTAGTCCAATTTGTAAGACTAATAAGTGCTCCTCTTTGTTTGTCAAAAATTGTTCTCTCATATCATGATTATGTCGATCGATCTGTCTATTCAGCAAATAAATAGCACCATTCTGGGATGTCCAAAATTTTTAGTCATTTTTGAAAAGTCAAACAAAAAAGTGTTTAGATTTCCAAAACTAACCCTCATAAATGAACAAAACAAATTATAAAAAGCGAGAATAAAAAACAATAATGAAAATTGAAACTATTTGTGAGGAGGCATGACTTAAATGGATGTCATCCCAAAAGGGACAGCAAAACGAGGCTGAGGGAGTAGAGAGAACATTATAAATATATCTGGCACCAACGCGGCTCCGCAACTGCTTCCAAAGCTAGCCAACAAAAACATCTGACTTTTGGAGGCGCAATGTCCATCCAGACTACTAGATTGTTAAGGAATGGTTACAACACACATCTATTAAAAGTGTATACCATATCTACCTATTGTATGATGCATATTGTGTCACCTCATGGCCAATCGTAAGTTTTCATCTATTAAAAGCTAAATTGTTAAAACATTTTTGGCTTATTTACCTTTTTGGTCCCCAATGTATGGGCCAGTGGCCAATTTGGTCCCCAATGTATAAAGTTGTTCAATTTAATCCCCAATGTTTAAAATATGCCCTAACGCCGTCACTCTTGTTCGTCAAAACGGAGGGTATAAGTGGTATTTCACCTCAAACACTACAATAAAAAAAAAGAACTAAAAACATCCCCCCAAAAAAAAACCATTTACCCCTCGCTATTCTCCTAATTATACTAGTAAATCATACCACTTTGTAGAAAATTAAAAGAAGGAAGAAGGAAAACCAGTTGCTTTTCAAGACTTTTAGGCTGGAACCTAATCACTAACCACGGCATATACAGGTATATGTATCTACAGTTGATCATAGTGATCATATTCATGTATGTATATCCCCGATGGTCCTATACTCCTCACCATCACCTCCACCCCTCTATTACTCCCCACAGCACCGTAACCACCACCACTTCGCTGCCGCCCTCCACGGCCGAACTCGACTACGACGAAGATTCACTGTTCCGACTCACTACGTGAGTCAACCCAAACCCAATTGATGTCGTGCCAATACTGATTTTCTTTTGTTTTGCGCAAGTGGAAACTATTGGTTTTAGGGATTCCGGATCCGATGTCGTGCGAATGTCGACGACCTCCACGATGACCTACAAAGCATGAGCTTCAACTCACCCTCCTCCACCACAACCATTACCACCGCCACCATCGACTTCAACAGCGATTTTGGGGGTTTATGAAGTTAGGGTTTTCCGATTTTGGGGTTTCTGAAGTTGGGGGTTTGATTGCCGTTTAGGTTGGTTGCGATTTTGCAGCGGCGTGGTGGTTGGAGATTGTTTGGCAGTGATGGATGTTAATGTTAACGGTGGTGGTGGTGGTGGCAGTCTGTGGTAACTTATGGTATAAGTGATTGGTGGCGGTGATTTGGCTGTGGTAGAGGTTAGAAGTGGTAGCGGCAACGGGGGTTGATGTGATGATAGCTGGTAGTTTTGGTGCTCCTATTTTTCTTTCTTTGTTCCAGCAGCCATGGCTGCGGGTGGGAGTGGGTTTGGCTTAAGCCCCTCCCTCTCTCAAACTGCGAGAGGATGCCCCTTCTCTTTTTGATGATTTTAGTTCTTTTTTTGTTGTTGTTGTAGTATTTGAGGTGAAATACCACTTATACCCTCCGTTTGATAGACGAGAGGGACGACGTTAGGGCTAGGGATGGAATTGACCCACATTTTAAACATTGGGATTAAATTGGACAACTTTATACATTGGAGACCAAATTGCTCACTCGCCCATATATTGGGGACCAGAAAGGTAAATAAGCCAAACATTTTCTACATGATTCATGGCCAATTGTAATCGATTCCTAACAGTTTTAACCCCTCCTAAGGACATCCGCGACCAAGCTCTAAACCTCCAAAATAGAGATCGAATGTAACATATGGAAGGAAGATTTTGTAATTTACCTCATTTATTCTTTAACTTTTTGTACTTTATGGAGGGACTCATTGTACTTTTTAGAGATTTGAGTCTCTAAATTTGTTTTTGGGTCTCCAAATATAGAGACTCACACTTCCATTTTGATCTCCAAATCTCTAAAAAGGACGGTGGGTTCCTCCAAAAATACAAAAAGTTGTATAAAATAGGGATCCAATTATAAAATTCCCCCTCTATATATCACATCCGGTCTCTAAAATAGAGTTTTAGAGCTTGGTTGCGGATGCCCAGTTCAAATGCTCTAAGTATGTGAAACGAATGTGGGAGAGGTGTGGTAATGATTAATCCAAAGTGCGACCAAACTTGTTCGGTACAAAAGAAAGATACAGATAACTAAGAGAGAGTGAGAGAGACGAGGGCATACCTGGAAAATCCCAATTTGTAGATTAAAATCAGACTCAGGCAGCAAAAGAAACAAAGAAACATAGAAGGTGTGTCCAACCGGCACAAGTCGACCCACATTCTTCTCCTTCCCGTATGAACTGACCATAAACCCTCCCTCATCGCCACAGCCGCCGCGAAACGAGCAGACGGCAGTCGGATGAACATCAGTGTAATCAAAACACAACCTCTCTCTAACAAAAACCGGCTCTTCCACCCACACATGCACCAACCCAAACCCCAACACAATTGCCAAACCCATCACCACAGTCACAGCCACGCATGCATACACAGCCCCCAAAAACCCAACCCCTACTTTCTTCACCAAGACTCTAAAATTTTTATGAGCCACCGCCGTGGACGGGAAGAGGATTACTTTTCCGGCAACGCGGACCGTGGATTCGACGCTCTGTTTCGCGTCTTCGGCACGGCGGACGGACTCGGAAAGCAGAGAGTGGAGGAAGAAGAGGGGTGAGAGTAAGAAGATTGATACGCAGGTGGTGATGAAGTGTGTTAATTGGATGCATGTTAGTTTTGTGAGACCCCAGAAGATTGATAGAGGGTTTGGAATTGGTATATTACTACCTGGAAGGTAGTAGGAGTAGGAGGAGGAGGAAGAGAAGTCTTCAACCACCACCTTCTCTTCCATGTCCATGGTTGCTGATGAGATGCGCGATGCCTTTTTCGTTTCAGTGGGTTAGCAATAGTAGTACTAGAATACACACGTAGGATTGCCCCAGTGGTCAGGGCAAGTTTCAGGAATTGGGATACTTCTCTGAGATTCGATTTCTTACGGGTGAGTATAGAGTTGTAGTAGATGAGAAACTGTGTAATTGATGTGGTCACGCTAGTTCTTTTTATCACATTGTTGGGTCCATTAGTAGTCCGAATGTAGGACTACTCCTTACTAGTTTGATGGGGGCGAGAGAGAGAGAGAGTTTGTTTATGTGAAGTGGGTATTCGAGCTCCACCTGGATATGCATGCAGAGGAGATGAGTACGAGGTGGTGATGGCACGTAACATAACACGGCGTGGACACTTGTTGCTAGCTCTAGGCCTCATTAGCGAGTAATTATTCAAATGGTCTTTGGGGCACCACTTTTATCCATCTTACATTTCCGGGATTTGGGTTCCTTGCAGTGAGTAAGCTCACTATACTCATGTCGTGAATAATCACGACTGTCTGTTTGGCAATCAACGATCCGGATTATCTTATATAAAAGATAATTGTCTTATATGTAGGATAATTGCATTTAATAGGGAGCGTTGATTGTCAAATGGACGATCGTGATTGCTCACTACATGAGTGTAGTGAGCTTACTCACTACATTTCCGTAGACTTCATACTTTGTAATCGACATTTTTAAAAAGTTTCGTGAAGAAAGGTATTGGGGTATTACGAGACGGTGTTCATAACTATTGAATAATTTTTCCTATGTAGGCTGGTCACACCCGCAAACAACGATGAATTTAGGAATTTCTTACAAAGGGGTCACCTAATCAAGACCGGCCTCGTATGTTTTGAAGGCCTTGGGCGTACTCACATCAATTTTTATATTCCATCCCAAAATGAATATAATATATATACAACAACGATCCAATGAGGACTCCCTCACTTTGCTAGGGTATATATATATATATATATACAACAACGATCCAATGAGGACTCCCTCACTTTGCTAGGGTGAGGGACTTTCATTTTCGGATTGAATTTCAACGATCCAAACCGTTAGATGTGTTTAAAACATATTTTTAAGGTTCACCTTAGGATTCGTAAAAAAAAAAAATACTCGAAAGGGCATGATCTGATCAATTTTTGATAAAAACATTCCGAGTATTTTTTTTTTTTTTTACGAATCCTTGAGTTGGACTTTGAAAACATATTTTAAAAATATTGAGCGGTTCGGATCTTCGAAATTTGATCCGGAAAGTTGAAAAAATGCTAAGTCCCTCATGTAGCAAAATGAGGGAGCCCTCATTAGAAATGCTCTCATATATATCCTTATTTTCGAAGATGCTACGTACGAACTTAAGTTCATGAAACATTATCGTGAGAGTTAATTACCAAAAACAAATATAAAAAAATAGACCTAAACGTTTTCTTCGTATTTTCTCTGAATCTCTTCTTCAGCAAATGCTTCGATGTTATTTAAGCAGTGTTAGTGTAGTGGGATTTCGTTAAGCAAAATAGATAATTCTTTTCCTATACAATAAATCGTTACTAGAGGTTACTGGTTAGGGCACACACAATATGTGTGCATGTCGAACTTTGACAAAAAAATATGAAAAAATGACAATCATTGATTTGCGTATGGCAAAACGGTGAATACTGCAATGGTCTTTTAATTGATAGACTAATGACAAACCCTTTGATTTGCGTATGGTAAAGCACTTAATTCCACTTCACTTATCCGCAACTTTCCATGACTATATGCATTTTGGGCCTTTCTTCCCCTTTAAATCATTTGCCTTGTTTTATGATTTTTTGAAAAATCGGGTAATTTACATGGGACTATATGCATTTTGGGCATTCTTGTAATTTTTTCTATATGTTGTTAGACATTTAACAAACTACGATATGCCAGGGTGTAGAACTATCAAGATAATCACAATATAATCATGAAGCGAAAATTAAATAATCAAGTGGCGTACCCGGATCCATTCGTGCGGAACTTGAGCGATCTAGTATCATAACATCTATAATATTACCAAGAGCATGAAGCCCTAGGTGGAATACATGTTTCTCTCTCTTGCCTTTCTTTCTAGCTGTTTAGTGACATAAGTTGATGGAATCCTCGCCGCTCTTTTATAGGAAAAGAGAGGACCTGTTTTCTTAATGAACATTATACTTACTTCTTATCAAAGTAGAGTCTATTTAGGAAACAACTTCTCTATTTGACCAATAAAATAAAATCGTGAGCACAAAGATATGGAGAATCTCATTAAGCCCATATTTCATACGTGTCATACATAAATCATGTGGGCCACAGCCGAGCAAAAAACAATTCATGTGGCCCATAAATACTTAAATATAAAATTTAGTCTTACAATTTGTTTTCCTATATACAAAACACCTCATGTTCACAATGTTACCTATAATCGAACATGCATCGAGTTTGCCCCGAATGCAGGAATAGGTAGTGGGTATATTCCTTCAATTTGGGGCCTAATTACTCCATAAGATCAAAATCGAACTACACTGGTTTTTGGTTAAAGTTAAAACACATTAATCGGAGAAAAGAAAACAAATAAACATCGGTAAAAAGCATACCTGGGTAATCGTATTTGTATGGACCCAAATATTGAATATTAGCAGCGGATATAAAAATGATCGCCACGTGCGAATGCGTGTACGCAATCTTTTGTTCAACGCAATTACATCGAGATTCAATTCATGAATAACCTAAGACAAAATTACGTCGTGCAATATTATAAGTAAAAGTCAAAATAATTGGAAGCTTATACAGCATACTCACATTCCAAGTTTCCAACTTCATGAAAACAGTAAGCCTTTTGCGTGGTCATTTCTTCAACACCCAAAAAAAAAAACTCAGAAACGACGACACAAAAAGTGGAGAAACACAGAAAATTGGGGTTATTCGGTTTGGGTCTTAAGACCCAGCTTTTAAAGTATTATTTAATCATTATCTCTATTTTCTTTCAATTATTACTCATGTTTTTAATTTTTATTCTTTTTTTTTCTCTCTCTCTAATTATAGTATTACCCCTATTTTCAATTATTTTTCTCATTTCTCTCTCCACTCAAAACCCAAACCCAAACCGAACAAAACCGAACGAGTCTTCGAGTGCCTTGGCTGTAGCGGGAGAGAGAGAGAAAACAAGGCACATGGATCTTTTCTTTTTTTCTTTTTGAGAAAAAAAGTTAGTGTTGAGCTATGTTTGGACCAATGGTTAAAATGAGTTGGGCTACACCTAAAAATGGAGTGGGCTACAAGCCTACAACTTAACATATGATTTTTTCTTTTAATCTTTTTTTCCAGTTTGTTTACACTCCGCATGGGCTAAAGCCCACCTTAGTCCCTCTAAGGTTCCGCCTTTGACAATCCGAGAGATTATTCAGTGCCCTTGGGATACCGCCACGTAGTGTCTCACTCTCCACTTCCACCATACATTTTGGTGTAATCCTACTTTGTTTTAAGACACACAACAATATATGATGGAGAAGACGTCTGGGACACTACGGGAGGGTGCCGAATGATTTTTCCTCAGCTGAATAATCCTAAAATAATTCAATTTTTTTGTGGGATTATTTTAGTTGTTATTTACAAAAAATTTAGTTTGGTTAAGAATTTCATACTCCTTATATTTTTGTCGTTGAGACGAACCAATAATTTACAAAACAAATCCACGCAAAACTAATAAATGTAAAAAAAAAAATTAATACAGACAAACTTGCCAAAACACCCCATGTATTTTTTAATTCAAATTTGAGAGAGAGAGAGAGAGACATTTTCGCTACCAAACGAAAATGTAAAGTTGTAATTTGAGCATGGGTTTGTTGCTAGGTTCTTTCGGTAGCATGGGTACAATGATGAATACTTTACTAGTAGCATGATAGGTCCACAATTCGAGAGATCATTCAGTGTTCTTATGACACCGCCACGCAGGGATGGGTATGGATGCGGATCGGGGCCGGATGGTACTATCTCCATCCCCAATTTCCAAACCTCTTCCCCACCTCCATCCCGCCCCAATCCCCAACGGAGATCCCCACGAAAATTCGGGGATCCAAACATTACAAAAAAAGAAAAACAAATTAGTTCATTCATATGGTCCCAATTTCATCCCATCCTTTAATGTTTCTACTACAGCAAGCAATCAGTAGCAGCAGCTTAACAAGTTCAATCAAAAGTGCTGAAAGTAACTAATTCCTAAGACAATATTTAATATTTTATAGTGAGACCCCGTGTCTTTAGAAAAAATTTAATGAGATCCAAAAGTTTCATAACTCATGAATGGACCCCTATGTTTCGGGGAAGAGGCGGGGCGGGGATGGTTCGGGGAATGGATTCGGAGCGGATTCAGGGCGATGATATGCCTATCTCCGCCTCCTACCCGATCTCCAAACAGATCTCCATATTATCGATCCGTTCGGAGCAGGGATTGGATCGGATCGGCCGGTTCGGATGAAATGCCCAACCCTACCGCCACGTAATAGCTCGCACTCCATACATATTTGTTTCGGTCCATTTTTTTTTCTTTCTTTTCTTCATCACAATGGATAATAGAGAAAAGGCCCGAGTCACCAGTGCCGAATAATTTTTCCGAATGTCGCTGTTGAGGGGCCAGCTGCAAGGAAATGTAGCCCGTGGCCACGATATTTTTTTGGGTACGCACCAACAGGGTATCACGTGGCCGAGCCGACGTGGTTCTCAAATATTGCATCCGAGCCGTCCAAAAGTGTATTGGACGGCCGAGATTAAAACACCATCTCTCATCTTTCTCTCTCCAAATCCAGATCATCCGAAGTCAAAATGGACCGCCGAGATTCGACCATGTGGGTACGAATGTAATGAATGTGACCCTGGGAGTAACTTCACCAAAGGCGCTTTCGATCTTTCCTTTTCTAAATTGGACATTCTTAGTACAGTATTCAAAACGATAGGTATGTTTACTTTTGTATGCTCTTTCGATTTTTCTTTTTCCAAATTGGACACTCTTACTATATAAGTCAAAATGATAGGTATGTTTACTTTGGATTTTCTTTAGTCACTTTCGCACGCACTCTCCCTCCTTTTTTTTTGGGAGCTTTTTGACTTGATTTTTTTGTTAGGCTCTCTTAAGTTTTCGGAGATTCGGATAAAATTTTTACATTACATCGTTTGTCCTAAATGAAGTCTTTTTTAATTTTGCACTACATTTTTAGTAGTGCTTTTCTATTTTCTCTTTTCGAGCCGAACAATGTTATATAAAAATTATATTCAAATTTATTACCAAAAATTAAAATAAACAACAAAAAATATTGTATCAAAAAGCCCCGAAAAAGTTGGGTGAGCTTTTTTTTATATAAAAGACCCTGTATTATGGATTTTAGACAAATTGTTTTCGCTATTTGGGAGCACTTTTCATTGTTTGCTAAAAGTGTTAAACGGGCTAAAAGTGCTAAAAATAGTTGATGTATATAAGGAGAATGACATGTCTTGAAATCCGTATAGCACTTTCAGCAAAAATGGGAAATTCATCTTTGGATTTTTAGTTGATGAATGTGAGGAGAATGATAATGGAAGCAGGGGCGGTACCAAGGGGGTGCAAGGAGGGACCTCGGCCAGTGCCCAACTCGAAGTATTCTCATGTATTATACTAGTTTTTCAAGTTAATTAAGAAATTTTTTATAGGATTGGCCCCTGGAAGTCCATTTAGTGAAAAAAGTTCTTAAAGTTTCTATTTGTGGGGGAGTAAAAACTCCTAAATTTTTTTCGTTATCAATCATTTTTAGGTTGCTTTTATAAAATTCAACAGTGGCTACGCACATGCACACAATATCGTCTCTTATTCGGACTGCACAAGTAGTGATAAATGCCTACAATATATATACTTTTTATGAATATGAAAATACACGTGATTCGGCCCTTGCTTGATTCATGCTTTAATAGTCTGTTCGCAATGTTACTTGGTGAATTTTGATAGTTTTATTGTGTTTGTAGGCCTTAGAGGGTGTCAGACTATAAAAAGTTTAATTTGGAGTTGTTAGAGCATCCTTATCAGGAGCACCAAAATTTTCACCAAATTTAACTTCAAAAACACCTTTTATAAATTAGTAAGTCACTTTATCAAAAACTCACAAAATCAGACTCCCTATTTTAACTTTATTATATTAAACTATTCCCCTCAAATTTAGAAAAAAAAAAAAAAAACTCCCAGCAACTCTCCCCGCCTGGGGAGATGTATTTGTTTAGAAAAGTTGTGGTCCCCCCCCCTGTTCCTGCCCCCCACAGTAGCAAAATTCAATAAAAAAACAAATGGTGCGTGAACAGTACCGCACCAATTTTGGTGCGGTACTGTAGCAAAAATAATTTGGTGAGGGGAAGTAGAGAGGCTGATTTTGGTGGGTTTTGGGGGGGTTTGGCTCCTTATTTTAACCCAAAAGTTAAAGTGGGGAGCCACATATTGATGCTCTTAGAGGAGCTATACGTGCGAAAGGAACACCTGCCGAATGTGCTTAACATCGCAGAAGGCAGCCCTAAGCCTTTGAAGTTTTCATCCGAACGGTCAGGCCCGAGTCAAATTAGAAACATGCGTGTTGATGCGATTTTTAGGTTTTTTTTTTTTTGTATAAATAGGGACCTATTGTGTACGTTATGGGGTTTCTGAATTTGTTCTAAACTTTGTGGAGAGACAATCCTAGAGAAAGAGAAATCAAAAGTTATTCATGTTCTTCGTGGTTTCTTCAACTTCAAGCGTTTCAACCTCCTCCATGGCCGGCTAAAGCATCAATCTAGGGGGAAGATGAAGCACCGGTCCAAGTAACTTTGTTTATGTAAATGATTTAGGCTTATTCATTCGAATCAGTTGTTTAACTAAGAACCCTTTTCATTATGATCAGATGGAATGATTCTAATTCATTCAATCTATTGTGTATTTGTGTGCACGATCTCAAATACTAGTCACTCAACAGTTTTCTCTGCTTGTGCTTGGATGACTGAGATGAGTTACACTCAAAAGACGGATCGTGTCACTGAACAGCCTGACAATCCGTGCTATGGGATAGCCCATGACAGTTATGTCATTCCCTCAATTTTTAACATAATAATATATATTAACATTTTCCATAATAAAATTCTTAAAGTACGATGAATATACACGCCACCTCATCGCTTATGGCCCAAAAGGATTTTCAGAAGTCATTTCATGAGTCTCAATTAGTTGCAAAGGTTTAAGGTCGTCGAATTACCTTGATCCCAAGTCATCAAAATAACATAAGAGACAAGTTACATACTCATTTTTCAAAAGAGATAAGTTTTACAAAGATGAGAACATAACTCTAAATGTATAACTTTTAAAATTATATATAATGCCATGCACGCCAAGTCATACATCTGGATTAGCACCTAAAACAAAAGAAGGGATGAGCATTCACTTCGCCCGGTAAGAAATTCTATTAAGTGATCACTCATTCCATACTCAAATCCAATTCCTTAATAAATTCTATATGCTCATGAGACGGCATGAGTGCCGGAAACATGCATGTCAAGCGATAAACTAAATTTATAACATAATCGAAATATCAAATCTATGGATCAAACCTTAAACTTAGATATAAAGCACGACCTCCCAATGATTTTCATAACTCTCATCTTTACCCACCATGCTAGATTGAGTTTTAAATCGAGTGTTTGGGACCTTGAAATCACCTATCGAGCGTTTATTGGGCCTCGTTATAACACCGATTGGTGGATCTAGTGTCAAAATTACTTAGTTAATTACCCCCTTTTTTTCTTTCCATTAATACACACATTTGTCCACACACAACCCGGATCATGAGGACTTCAATGAAGTATGAAAAACATGTAAAATTCTAAGACGGGTACCGATACCAGGGAAAGGGTGGTACCGGTACCACGTGGGTTCTTCCGAAAATCTTCCCCTGCTCATTTGAGCTCCAACAATCACTTACAGTTATCAAGACATCTATTTATACACTAATCACGACATAAACATGCTAATAAAGAAAAGAATCCTTACCAAAGAGGATTTTAAGCAAAACCCTAGCACAAACTCAATCATAAATAAGTGGAACTCAATTATCAACTCAATTATCTTATATATTGACAATTGCGATTCGAATAATAACCCTAACCTAGTAACTTATACGTAGCGCCGAGTTACGTAGTCGGGGTCGATTCAAAACCCATCCTCTCTCTCCATTAATTTTACTCCATTTTATTATTGCTTGTGTTTAATTTAATCTTTTTATGAATTAAGTTAGAAGGCAATCAAAATAACGTAATTTAGCCAAATTGCCTCTGTGGATCGACCTCGGACATAACCGCTATTCTCTGGAATAAAGGTTAATTCTTTGTTACTTTAAATCTATTTTTGGAACGGTACGACACGATCAAACGACCTGTCTCAATTTTATTTTATTTTTTTGTTGACTTTAGCCTGTTTAGTCCATTTAGACAATTAGCAAAAATTGTAAGATAAGGGTGTTGATATGTTTGACTGGTAGGTAAATCAAGACTTTTGCGTATACGTTATGGAAATCTTATTGATCATGTAAGGTTGCCGTACTTGTTTTTTTGGAGGATTATTGGTTGTCAGAAAACATAAATATGTATTCAAATCATAAATTTAAAAACAAATCAAATCATTTTCAGGAGGCCTTCTATTTTCAATGTAGCTGAGGCTTTTTTGTTTTTGCTTTTTTTGGTTTTTTAACCACTGAAAGTAGTTTTAGAAAGTCAAAATTTGCGGTACACATACATATACATGAATCAAACAACTAAGGGCTCTCAAAATTAGTTGTCATAAGCACTAGTTTTGGTGGCCTAATGGGCCACCCCGTGTTCTCAACAATTTCCAAACAAATATTAATAATCCTGATAATAAAGTGAGCCTCGTTATAAAACTAAGTAAATAATAACAGAACTTTGCATAAAAGTAAGATAAATATTGAACACAGGATATATATGGAATCAGTTCTTCAAGAACTATTAAGAATTTAATATCAATCTTCCAGACCGATCTTATTCTCATTACCTTTCTGTTTGATTTTTTTCTTTCCTTCTTTGATTTCTTTATGCTTTTCGAATTGTATAAAACTGAACGTTTTAGTTCAGTATATATAGACTAAAGATCACAAGCTACAATAACTACATATACTATTCCAACTAATATGAATAGTAATATAGGGATATGTCTTTATTTGTGGTCAGCCATATTGAATGATTTCATGACAAGCCTAAGAAAAGCTCACAAGCGTTCGAAACTGAATTCTTTTAGCGACAAAAAGAGACTTGTGGCACCCCAGTCCATGATTAAAGTATTTATTTATTTTTTTGCACGGCGAAAAAAGATTTCATTAGGCCAGATAAAATAGATACAACAAAAGCGAGGGAGAACAGAGAAACGGCATCACAACGAGAGGGAAACATCCCAACTAGGTTGGCACCTAACCCTCTCGACAATCATATGCCTCTAGGACCCCCAAAGAGAGAAAAGGTTGGCTAGAAATCAACCCAACTCCAAAGCTCAAAGATCCTTCAACTGATAAACTAAAACATGAAAAGTAGAGAATCCAACAATGAAATGGCAATCCAACAGGCATAACTTCCCAGCTTTGAAAAGATACGACCACAACTCTTCACATCTTCTCTGCCCTACCAAGACCACAGCCTCCAAGAGGAACAATCCAACATGCGATAATCTTTCCAGCTTTTCCATAAGCAAACGTTCAAAGAAGATCATGAGCAAACCATAGAATAAAGAAGATGATCCTAGAGCAAAGAGAAAGCAGACTGCAGCATTCAAAGGCTTAGAAGACTGGAGACTGCAACATTCCCAGAAGATGAGCAAACTGATCCAAAACATAGCAGACTGCAGCAATCCCAGAAGATGAGCAGCATCCAGAACTGATCCAGAACATAGCAGACTGTAGCATTCCCAAAAGATGAGCAGCATCCAGAAGGTAATAAATCTCCAGATGATGAAGAGATGCAGCATCCAAGGCGACACAAGACAGACCATCCCCAACATAACCGACACAAAAAGACCAAAAAAGACACAAAAACACAGCCCAAACAACCCCAGAAAAGCCAACCCACAAAACCCAAAGACCAGAGAAAAACACAGAACAAAAAAAGAAACCAGACCAAAGACACCACAGAAAAAAACAACCGCCAGACAAAAGAAAAGACAGACACAGCCAAAAAGGAACAAGACACCCACCAGGACCTAGGAACAAGACACCCAACGCCCAACACACCCAAGACACTCACAAGACAGGGCACCCAAAACACCCAAAGCATACCCCCAAATGGAATCAAAGAAAATAATCACAGCTTATAGAGCATCAAGGATGCTTTTAAGCCTGTAGAGGAAGTCATTAATGGAATAAGAATCATGATCCCAAGAAGCCTTTATCCAAAAAGCCACCCTTAATTTGATTAGATCTACCAATTCCTGCCTTTTCTTGAAAAATATGTTCATTTCTCATCTTCCAAACAGACCAAAAAACAGCAAATGGGATGCATTTCCAAATTGCTTTAATCTTGGGTTTGAGATTAAAGCCCATCCACCAATCGAAAAGAGACTCCACATTATGAGGGGAAACCCATTTCATACCCCACCATTCCAGAATCTCACACCAGACAGACCATATAGGATAGCATAGGAGCAAAGAGTGATTAACAGATTCTACTTCCAGATTACAAAATTTGCAGAGGGCCTGATTTTGCTGATGAATAATGCCAATTTTCAGAAGGAAATCACCTGTTTTTAGCTTGCCAAGATAAACCATCCAAGCAAAACATTGAATTCTAAATGGGGCAGCATTCTTCCAAATCCATTTGAGAGCGTTTCTTGAATTAATCTCTGAGTAGGAAGAAGGGATAAGGGACAGATTATACATAGATGAGACTGAGTAAGACTTTGAATTACAAGCATTCCAAATGAGATGGTCAGAGTTGTTCATTTGAATGGATATGTGCATTCCATCAAGAAGAGACAACATCCTTTCCAACTCCTCATTTTCCCAGATAAATAAATTTCTTCTAAACTGAAACTCCCACCTCAACATTTCTTCTTTCCTTAGATGAACCTCAGCCAGAGATTCTTCTTTGTTGACAATTGTGCTGAATATTCTAGGAAATAAGGCATTTAGAGACTTCCCATTTATCCAAGGATCACTCCAAAAATTAACTGCACTTCCATCCCCAATAGAAATCCTAATATTATCACAAAATTTGGAGAATATCACAGGATTCCTATTCTGAATCTGAACAATGTCCTTCCAGATTACTGAGACCTTTCTGTTAACCTCCATTGTTGGCAGCCACTGGTTTGGATTAAGACCATATTTGGCACAGATAACTTTCCTCCAGAGAGCATTTTTCTCAGAACCAAATCTCCACCACCATTTTAGTAGAAGTGCCTCATTCATTTCTTTAATACCTTTCATTCCCAAACCCCCATTTTCTTTTCTCTGCTTGATCTTCTCCCAGCTAACCATGTGAATTTTCCTCTTGAGATCATAGCTACCCCATAAAAACCTTGCTTGTATGCCTTCCAAAGTTTTTGCTACCCCTTCTGGTACTTTAAATAGAGACATGTAGTAAATGGGAAGACTACACAGGACAGACTTGATAAGAGTAAGTCTCCCACCAAAAGACATGGCCCTATGTTTCCATGAGGATAACCTTGATTGAAATTTTGCTATAATAGACTTCCAAGTGGATTTAAGCTTAGGACTGACTCCTAGGGGCATTCCCAGATAGTTGATTGGGAGAGTTTGAGCCTTGCATCCAAGCACATCAGCAAAGGACCCAATTTGTGACTGATCCAGCCCAACCCCACATACCACAGTCTTGTGATAATTAACTTTAAGGCCAGACATTAGTTCAAAGGCTTTTAGTAAACTCTTGATGGTATTGATTTCATTCAGGTCAGCTCCACAAAAGATGAGAGTATCATCAGCAAACTGCAAATGTGTTAAAAGAGGGCCATCCTCACAGATTCTTAACCCATTTAAACTGCCTTGAGAGATAGCCTCAAGGAAGAGATAATTCAGACTTTCAGCAGCTAGAATGAATAGGAAAGGGGAGAGAGGATCCCCTTGCCTAATGCCTTTTTGCATTTGGAATTGTTTGGTTGGTGAGCCGTTTACCAGAACTGAGATTGAAGCAGATGAAAGGCATTCATGAATCCATATTATCCATTTATCAGGGAAGCCTAGCATTCTCATCATTCTGAATAAAAATACCCAGTTGATGTTATCAAAAGCCTTTTCAAGATCTAATTTGATTACTAAACCTTTGACTTTTCTTCTTTTCCAGCCATCCACAGCTTCATTGGCAATGAGAATACTATCTTGGATGTTTCTGCCCCCAGTAAATGCAGATTGAACCTCTCCAATGATAGTGCTCAGTGTAGGTTTAAGTCTTGCTGCAAGGACTTTAGACAGGATTTTATACATGCTTCCAATCAGACTTATTGGTCTGAAATCTGAGAGCTTTGTTGGGTTCTCACACTTGGGAATCAGAGTAATAAAAGATGTGTTAAAGCCATTCGGGAGATTGCTGTTTTTATGAAATTCCTCCATGAATTTCATAATCTCAACTTTCATGAAACCCCATCCCTTTTTAATTGATGCTAGATTAAACCCATCAGGCCCGGGGGATTTGTTTCCATCACAGCATTTTATAGCATTCCACACTTCTTCTTCAGAAAAACTGCATATGAGGCTATTACTCATAACTTCATCAATAGGATTACCTCTATTGGTATTGAAAAATGGTCTAACCTCCCAATCTTCAGAAAACAACCTTTGAAAGTGGTTAAACACTTCAGATTTTACCAACACAGGGTCATCAATAACTTGACTGTTAGTGGATACAGAGTTAATAGAATTTCTACTCTCTCTGGATTTGGCCATAAGATGAAAATATCTTGTGTTCCTGTCCCCTTTTAAGTGTCATTGGACCCTAGATTTTTGAAGCCACATTCTTTCCACTTTTCTGCTCAAATTCCACATTTCAGCTTTAATACTTTTCCTCTTATCATTATCCTCTGGATGAATATTCAGCTTGCAAGTCTAGAGTGTGGAGTTTTTCTATTGTATCATCCAATTTTGATTGTAAATTTCCAAACTCCTCCCTAGTCCAAATCTTTAAAGCTTCTTTCATGTTCTGAAGTTTTTTCACCAACCTAAAAGCTGCCCAATCTTGATTATGGTGATGGCAATTCTCCCAAGCAAGCTTCATGACTTTAAGGCAATTAGGATGTGAAAGCCAAAAGTTATAAAACTTGAAGGGTTTTGGACCCCAATCAGATTCATCTTCCATCAGAAGAATGGGGCAGTGATCAGAAAGGGTTCTAGGGAGGCCCCACAGTTTCAATTTAAATTGCTCAATCCATTCCTTATGAACCAAAAACCTATCAATTCTGCTCCATTTCTCCCCTTCTTGGTAGTTAGACCATGTGAATTTTCTTCCTAACATAGAAAAATCAACTAGCTCCATGTCTTCTATGAAGTTATTAAGGTCAGACATGCCATTATTCCTACCAACACAACCCTGCCTTTCATCTGCATTTCTTACTTCATTAAGATCCCCCCCAATACACCATGGTTCTAAAAATGAATGCGTTAAGTTAATGAGTGATGACCAGACCAATCTCCTACCCATTATGCAGCAAGGATTGTAAATATTAACTAGAACACAATTGAAAGAGTTCTGATATGTACCTTTGAACAAGATGAAATTCCTGGTTCCACAAGCTTCCATCATTATGAAGGATTTTGGATTCCAAATGCATAAGAGGCCTCCAGCAGTGCCAATTGCCTCCACATCCTGGTATTCAAAATTAGTATCCCACCATATTGACTTGACGAAGTCCAATGATAATGCCCCTTGCTTTGTTTCTTGAAAGAAGACAACATCAATCCTTTTTTCTTTTAGTAACCTTTTGATCCTTCCCCTCTTCTCCCTATTATTCATGCCCCTAACATTCCATGATAAGAATTTCATTGTTTGCTAATGTTATGGCCTGAATAAGACAAGGCAGATATTAGTGGTTATTGTCAGCCCTTTCTTTATTAAGGGCTTCCATCTCAACAATCTTACTTATGACCTCATTTTCATCACCATTGTAGCCGATTCCAAACAACTGGTCCACTTTCCAAATGGCTTGGGCTTCATCTAACAGGATTCTGTTCCTATTATTAATTTCTCCTGATGAAATAGATGCAGATAATGCAGCAGATGCCACTGCTGACCTCAACACCACGCACTTCTTCTTGTTCCTCCTTCCCTTGGTTTCACTCGTGTTTATTCTAGAAAATCCCAAAATTTCGTTTATACTCTTTCTGTTTCGTTTCCCCTTTATCCCTTTGATTGTTGCTTGAATAGAGATATGGTTTGCATCAAACTGATCAAAAGGTTCCTCATTACTGTTGCAATCATGCTCCTCTTGGTAACATTCCATATCCTTGCCAACACTATCATTAACTGCTACTTTCTCTATTCCAACATCCATCATTAATTCTGAATCTTGATTGAGCAGACAGTTGAGTTTGTTGGTTTGTGATTGGCTTTCCTTTGAAAGCTTTTCAAAACTATCAGCCACCATCTCACTTCCCACTAAAGAATTTTCTATCTCCAAGGAGGGGCTAGCCGATTCATTAATTGCAATAGGCACGCCCACTTCCTCATTTGAATTTTCCACAGCATCAGAGATTGAGTCTTCTTTCTCTTCATATTTTGACCCCACATCAGCTACAATTTCCACCTCATCCTTATCTATTACCTTGTCACCATTTTGCTCCCTATATTTTGACTCCACATCAGCTGGATATACCACTTCATCCTTGTACATTGCTTTGTCACCATCTTCCTCCACTGAACCTTTCTTCTTCTCCATGATCGACTCCAATGGTGCATCTATTAAGCTTTGCATGATGAATCTGAAAGAATCTTCTTCAATTACTCTTACAGAATATTTTACCCCATCAATAATTGGATCAACATAACCTTCTAACTTTTGAATCTGATTAGTGGCTATCAAAATCCTTGCTTTGACGTAAGAGGATTCCTTCAAAGTGTCTTCATCTATCTTCAAGAAATTTCCCCAATTTTCCCCAATTTTTTCAAAAGTTGGGTTAGACCATGCATTTATGAATATTGTAGATTTTTAATAATCAGAATTCCTTCGATTGATCGAAAATATAAATTTTGCATGAATGATTTAATTGTCAGTTAAGTCATACGAACACTGTATTTAACTTGCTATAATAGCTTAAAGTGGTTTTATTCATCCTGATGAGGATGCTTTGTTCACACAATCATTGAATCATACGGACAGGACTACCAGTACATAAGTTTTGGTAAAGATTTTGTATAAATCTGTTGTTTTGGGCCTCGTACCCCGCGGATGATTGGAGCCGTGCATATTTTTTAAATTATTTTAAATTATACCCCGTAAAAAATCAACTCAATCGGATATCGGGTAATGCTCCATCAGTTCATCCAATTTTTAATTCTGAATAAAAAACTGGATGAATTGACGGAGCATTTCCCAATATCCGATTTAGTTGAATTTTTACAGGATACAATTAAACATTATTTTAAAAACATGAACGGCTTCGATCATCTGTATGAAACTCCGAGAATGTCCAAAACAATAAATTTGTACAAAATCTGTACAAAAAATTCTGTACCTATAGATTTATCGGAATCATACATTCTCCATTTCTCCTAACATTCTATGAATTTCCCGAGAGAGGAGGGACTCAACTACCAATCACACCTAAACTAAAAATATCCCCAACAGTAGCATCAACGACAACATACAATAAATCCAACCCCTCAACTGCCACTAAACTCAACGTGCAAGATCACCTGTTTCCAAATTCTATGTGCCTCTGTGTCCAAGGAGTTTGGGCCGTTAGATTCTACGTTTTTATTTTATGTTTTTTTATTTCCAAGTGATTCAACGGCCGAAAATCCCTCGGCAAAGAGACACAGAGAAAAATCCGGAACAGAGAATCTCCGGCCCTACCTCACTACTCTTAACGATTAGGAGTATATAAAGCATGGGAGTACATGGAGTATAAACATGGTACTTGCTTCGACTTTTAGTTGATCTTTCCTTCATCAAAAGAGACAGCAAGTACACGGAGAGACAAACACAAAGAGACAGAGCTAGAGAATGGAGGAGGGACAAGTAAATAGGCGTTTCCTTCTGGAAGAAAAGCTTGAAGATCATCCAGACGGAGGTGGCGGTGCCGAGGTGGGAGCCGGTGGATCCTCCTCCGTCACCTCTGCGGTTGTTTTCAGCACCTCCGTCTCTGTCCTCGGTTCCTTTGGCTATGGGTTCGCTGTAAGCTCTTTACTACTACATATTACGCATAGATGAACCAATGAAAATGTACGGCTTTGTTCACCTCCTTTTTTTTTTTTTTTTTTTCTATTTTCAAAAATCCTTTCCAAAAAGATTTTTTCTTTTTCCAATCAAAAAATTCTTTTTAAAACTCATCCAAACACAGCCGTAGTTTTCTTACGTAGGAGTATCTTTCATTTTCGACTTTCTTTGGTGGAAGATATGCACCATATTTTTTAATTTCTATCGTTATCTGATATGAGCCTCACATTAATGTACGGTCGAGTAAAGGCTTAAGACATCTAAATGACGGTGCCCAAAGACACTGAATAATATTATTTCTAACCTGCGGGACGATTGGGACCTTCTTTGCCACAAAGTTTTCTAGTATTAATAAATTCTGGATATTATTTTTTAATTTTATAACATCTGAAATATTAAGAAGCCGGTTTTCGGAACAGTGGCCCCTCGTACTTTAAATTAGAAGACTTTCCCTTTCAGAAGCCATACGCGCACTTTTCTTCTTATTAGCGTATTAGCTAGACACTTCCATACAAGGGAAACGGGGCGGGTGTTGTGCACCCAGGTGCTATGCACCATGCTGTGCATTCGTCGGTCACGATTGTATTTTGGATGACCCGGATGTATTTTGATTTTTTACCGGTAAAAATAAATCAAAATTAAATTAAAATTGCTGAATGCATCCGAGCCGTCTAAAATATGATCGGATGACCGAGGGATGCACAGCATCGTGCATAGCACCCAGGTGCACAACACCCAGTTAGGCAATAAGACATGCACACGTTAAGCAAATGGACTCTAAGAAAAGACCAGCATATGGAAACTATTCATGAAGTCAATTTGCACATGTTGGGAAAAATTAACCATCTAGCCATCTACATGCTTTAAAATAATTAATTTTGGCTAACTATGGGGTTAATTTAATTGTATATATATATTTTTTTGCAGTCTGGATTCTCATCTGCAGCTGAAGCTGGCTTAAGAAGTGACCTAGGCCTGTCTACCGCAGCTGTAAGTTTTGTGCATCATTTTTTTTTTTTCTCTTATTACGTATATTACAACAATGATAGCCAAAAATCAAAATGATTTTATAATAACAGATGTAGAATCCTTTTCTCTTAAAACTATTTTAGAGGATTGGAAAGAAAATAAAAATAAAAAAATACATTATTAGCATGCTTCATTAATTCACTACTTAACCTCGAGTGTTGCCAAAAGAAATTTGAAGTTCTGGCCAGTGAAAATACTTACTTTATTACACTTGTTTTTATTAATGTTGTAAGAGTTATCAGTGCAGTTCTTCCTAGGAGTTAGGATAATAGTAATTACCACCGAGGTGGTAGTTCAAGTGGTTGGAGCTGCTAACACAAAGTTGTTCCTTTTTCATCGGTCGTCTTGAGTTCAATATTTGTATGGGATTAGATGGTTGAGAGAGAGAGAGGTCTCTAATTGCCGATAAAAAAAATAAAAAATAAAAAAGAGAGAGAAAGGTCTCCAATTTATCTTGCAGTACTTCAGTGGGAGCCTGTTGATGGATCTCGTGATTTGTTCAATATTTCCTCTCCGGCTAGGCTAACTATGGCTTACGTTCGAACATTCTAGATCAGGTAAGTTCCTGATCAATTGATCGGAGATCATTACGCTGATTGAATCAAATCCATCTTTTCAACAAGCGAAAAAGGACAATTCATGGTCGCTTTGTGGAGGTAGGGAGTAGGCCGGTATGGATTGGACCACCTTCCACATGGTTCAATCATAACCACGTCCATTCATCTCATTTTCTCGCCAAACATATGTTATATAAAAAACATGTTTTTTTGGTCGGATGTTCCAAAGGGACTCCATTTCAAATGATTCTTACGAGAGATAAAAGAATTTTGGCCTCAAAAAATAGTAATTTTAAAATAGTAATTAAAATTGAATTTTAATTTTCTTACATCGTTCTACAGATCTCACAGATTAGTTTTGAAAGGTGCGACAAAGTTTGGAAAAATATTTTAGGAATATATTGCTTTTAGAAGTCAACACAACACGTAGCATTCAGGGACCTACAAAAACAAACTTCATTCCCAAATTGGGCAGGTCTAGTTAGTTCATTGGATAGAAGATTGACACAGTAATTGGTTTTTTTTTTTGTCTTGCTAACCTCCGGTCACTAGGCGGAAGATAATATGGACATAAAGACAAATGAGTTTGGATTTAAATACATGAGGAACTATCTAGTCCGGGACTCCCGGAGTCCGGGATCCACCTTCCCGATATTTTTTTTATGATCCAAACCGTCCAATGTGTTTAAAACGTGTTTCCAAGGGTCCAAGCGAGAAATCATCAAAACAAAAAACCGGGAAGGGCTTGATCCAAGCAGTTTTTCATAAAACTGTATATGTACAGTTTTTGTGGAAAACTGCTCAGATTAAGCCCTTCCCGGTATTTTTTGTGGATGATTTCTCACGGCCACCCTTAAAAACATATTTTAAACATATTGGACGGTTCGGATCATGCAAAAACATGTTTTAAACCCTTAAAAACACCCCAAAACCTTCGGTCCGGGATCCTTGACAGGATAACTGCATATCTTAAGGATAACAATACATTTTTCGAATATATCGACACATATTTTATACATTATTCTAAGGTCGGAAAATTTTTTTGGGTACCGAACGGTATCACGTGGCCGAGCATACGTGGTACCCAAACATTGCATCCGGCCGTCCAAAAGTGTATTGGACGGCTGAGATGGAAACCCTCTCTCTCCTCCTCTCTCCCCCTTTCTCTTTCCTATTCCTCGCTCCAAAATCCGGACCGTCCAAAACCGAAATTGACTGCCCAAATCACACGCACGGATACCACGTAATACCCGCTTAGCACTGAAAATTTGCTCCTAAGGTCAGAGTTTAGCATTTTCCTTTGTTGTCTTTTGTCAGCATTTTTTTTTCGGAAGATACGATACAACACAATTTTCTTTTAGAATATGAATATAAAAATTTGAAAGTGATGGTGCTTTGGCGTGCACGGTTGAACTAGTGTGAGAGTGGTTGATATTGGGTTTCAAATGCTTGACTGGATAATGGAAAGAACAGGAAGTAACTTTGCAGTCACTTGGGCCCAGGCTTTGGCAGTTCCTATTTTCGACCAGGATGACCTGATTTTGATCAAATTAGAAAGGGATTTAGTAAAGGTGTCTGTAAATTGATTCGGACATTCCTGACTGCAAAAAAGAAGCTAGGATGAGATATATACCTTTTTTTACATTAAGTAATTTAACACATTCTACAAACAACCTCCATAGCTTGGAGAAACCTATCCTTTTTTTGGGGGCGAAATACATGGAAAAATCTCAAAATAAATAAAACTCAAATACGATTCTCCATTCTATCGGAAAAAAATATTCATAATATATTAACTGCCCAAGTCGGAAAAAAAAAAGTATCAAATTTTTGTGACTTAAGAGTTAAATGTGACCAAATTATCTCCAAGGACTAAACACCTTGTTTGGAAGGGTTTTTGAGAACCGATTTTCAAAACCCCTTGAAAACCCTTGTTGAAAATTCAAATGGGTTTTTGAGAACCGGTTCTCAAAATCCTTCAAAAAAAAAAGGACAGAAAACCCATTGGGAAAACCGAACAAGGGAGGGTTTTCGAAACCCGGTTCCGAAAACCCAAACGAACGAGAAGAAAGACAGACAAACCAAACGAGAAGTTAGTTGCCTGTTTTTTTTTTTTTGTCATTCGATATACCGATGGGGTTAGCAGAAGAGTTAGTAGTGAGTAAGTTTAGAGGGGGTCTAGAAGCTATTCATAGCTCTAAACCTCAAACCCCTCTGCCGAACCTCGAACCCTAGTCTCGTTTATGGGAGAACCAGTAGATAACCGTAAAGCTACGGACCCTCGGTTAGTTGCCTGTGTAAATGCGGTAGCTTTTTCTAGTTTATGTAAGTTCGGTTAATTGCAGATTACCCCCTTCCCCCTTCATTAAACCATCATTCCTTTTCATTTGTGCAGTACTCTCTGTTCGGTTCAATGTTGACAATTGGAGGAATGGTAGGTGCATTAGTGGTCGGCAAAGTAGCAGATCTCATTGGTCGAAGATTTGTAAGTTAATCTAACTCGAGTAATAATTTAGTAGTCCCGGTGTACGGTCAACTGGTGCTCCGGATAATTCGAGCGCTACACATTTATGTGAAGTCTGTACGCTTAGTTTTTGATCCACGACCACGTGTTGGAGTGTTCTGGGGTACCATGTGACTGTAGTCCGGTAGCATTGAATAATTTTTTATTTTTTTTAAGTTGAATATTTGATTTTTGCTTTACATTAGGTCATGTGTAGGTTGTAATTTTCTCTCTCTTTTTTTTTGGATAAATCGAAATATAAAGGTCGTAATTTTCTGTTAGAACTTTCACGGAAAAAAAAAAACTTGATGAAAGATCCAATCAAATACATTTGTATTTAAAAAATTTACCATTAGAGTTATTTCCGAATGGTATTTTGGACTGCACCGTCTAGGTAAAGCACGTAAATTCCAAGTTGGTTCCAATTCGATGTCCGTAAATTCCCTTTTTGTGTGTGTGTGGAAAGTACCGATTCCTATATTATTAGTATTATTTTTTGGCCGATTTAAGGCCGAGTTTCTAAAAGCTATTCTCAGATTTTTGGTTGAAAATTGTGATGCAGACCATGGGGCTGTCAGCAGCATTTTACATATTGGGGTGGCTTGCAATATTTTTTGCACAGGTTTCTTCTAATTTAATTTCTTCATTTTCTATGTTACTCTACACTCTACACTCTACCGATATTTGTTGATTTTTTAATAAGTAATCTGCTTAATAAATCAACCAAAATAATGAAGGTTGAGAGCATGGATTGTGAGACACAAATTTTCAGTTTTGGATCGATTTTTGGAATTTTTGTCTGATTCACGCCAACTTCATTTCCCAATTGAATTACGAGGATTTGACTCTGCTCAGTCCTCCATGAAATAATAACTCGATTTCAAGGTATCAATAAGATACCAATGACTACATGGGGTCCACTCTGTGTCTTGGATAGAAAATTCAAGCCGCTCATTTATTTTTAAATAAATAATCTTTGAAGAGCCTTTGAAAAAAATCTTTCAATCAAATAAAGTGATTTATCCTATTGAATAGTAATATTTTTTATTATTGCTCAAAAAAATACTCTATTTAAAATTACACCATTGATCAACTCAGATCATTTCTCGAAGAATCAGAGAGTACCCTGTCGGTGCTTTCTCAAGGGAAAAGAAAAACGTGCACATCGGGGCAAAATCTCTCAAATATTACTCTCATTTTCCGCCAATTATTATCCTTATTTTCAAATATTATTCTCATTTTTCTCTCCAACCATTATTCTTATTTCTAATTATTATCCCTATTTTCTTCTTCCAATCATTACTAAAAAATCAAAACCCAAAACCAAAACCAAACTCAACCATATTGGAGCATCGCGTTAATAATCGCATTAATAATGGTAGCCGTTCAATTTGTTTAGGACGAATTTGATAGTCACTTCGAAACCACGTGCAATTTTCAAACTCAAAAATAATATACTTACAAAAATAATTTTTTTATCAATATGGATTTTGTTTAATAAATCTCATTGAGAAAATAAATTTCTTTTATCAATATGAATCTTATTTTGATTGAGAACTTTAATACGGTACAAATACATGGTTGTGTTTGTTTTGGTAGTTTAGTTTAGTTTAGTTTTATTTTGTTTGTAAGGGTAATGAGTGAAGACTGAAGAGAGATAGAGAGAAAAATGAGAATAACAATTGAAAGGTGGATTAATAATTGGAAAGAGAAATAGGGTAATGATTGGAAAACTAAACTAAAACGGGCAAACGAACACAACTATTATTTTTTAATTTGAAAATTACACATAGTTTCATAATGGATTATCAAATTGGGACGGAGAAAGTAATATAGTCTTTCATTCTGTTTTACAATGAGGTGTATATTTAGCGTTGACAAAATGGTTTTTTCATTCATACTTGTCTTGGAAAAAAATTTTAGTGTCAAGCGGGTGTCACGTGGTGGTATCCGTCCCGGCTGTCCAAAAATATTTTGGATGATCCGAATTTTAAATAAATCTTCTAAAAATTTATTTAAAATCCAAACCATTAGCAATGGGCGATACACGTACCAAGTCATGTAATGAGCGTTACGAATAACACATCAAGCACCAAGTGGTATCCACTGGTCATGTATGAGCGTTACGGATACCAGCGCCAAGCGGTATCCGCCCGGCAATGAAAAATTTCCCCACTTGAGAAAGCCCTGGACTCATGGCGTGTCCTCACTGTCTAGTTCTTCCCAACCGCGAACAGCAAGTTCATTGACTGAAAAAAGAGAACCCGCAATCTCCGCATATTATCTCCGCCCTTTTCGTTTTACCTTGGACAATCTCTGCTTCTCAGAGTACGTATAAATCTGATTGTTCCTTTTTTATTTTATGGATGTCTGTGGTGTTCTCAGTTATGTGTTTGATTTTGATTATAATTGTGTTAATTAAGAGATTTGATGCTTCATGAAACGTGATATACAGATACATGACATGTACATTGTTTGCACAGATGCACTACTTTCTGAACTCTATGAAATCGATCTCTCTGCTGGTAATTAAGTAAGAGCTCATTTGGACTAAATTTAGTGCCTTTTTGTCATTGTCTTTTGGGCATTTTTCTCTTTAGTTTTTTGGGGAAAAAAAACGAGCCAAGATTATTGGCTTATTGAGAAGCAATAATCCTATAAGTTTGGGCTTATTGGCTAAAAATGGTTGAAAGAGTATGCTAATAATCCAGTAAGCCAATAATCCGGCTTTTTTTTTTTAATAGCCAAAACAGGCCTTAGTCTCTACTATATTCGGTCACATATTTATGTTATATCGTTTGTCTCGACGAGAGGGATTTGAAAAGTATACAAATATAGTTCAAAGTTATAATACTGATTGTTTTGTCCAAAAATTAATTTTGTCAAAACCCAGCTTGTCACTAGTGTCCTATCGCCAGAAAGAATGGTGTATTTACTAGTCGTTAATGGGGTGTGACAGAGTCTTTTCGTCCACCAACCAAGGACTTTTGTACTGAATTTCTAGCTTGAGGTGCTGATCATCCCATTGCCCAAATCCCGGGCGAGTAAGAATTGAGTTTACCTTACTTGGTTATAGGGAAAACCCAAATCTTAAAAGCGTTTTTGTTTTGATCAATGATCATAAGTGAAACTAGTAGGAGATCTGAAGTCCCGGTTATCTTCCTTGTAAATCATTGGACTCGGTCTGTTACCAATTTCAATGATTGCAGATGATTCAATGACAATGCTGGGAAAGGTTGATTTCATCAAGTTGAATCCATTTTTAAGGGGGGCGATTTCTATACACACTGCTTTGATCTTTATTACGCAAATTTTAGAATAGCACGTTCACTTGTGCGAAAGGGTACTTGAAATTATTGAATCAAGGAGCTGTTATGTAACTTCACGAAATGTTGGAAATGAGTTTCTTTGTATAATAGTGAAGTGTAAATCAAATGTTATTCCTGTTTTGTCATTGATAATAGTATGATGTTCCCTAATTGACTAAGCTCTGGTCTACATTTTGTTCTAGCGTACTTCAAAGTGCCATTCTGAATCGGGTTTGATACTTGCCCTGGTGCAAATTAAGAAAACATGAGATCAATTCAGAAATAGATAGGAAGTGGACCGAATTTGAGATGGTTAACACTTACGTGGGTAAAATTATACATAATGGAAAAACTGGCTTTCAAAACCTTTGCCAAACTTGTGAAATGAGTTGTCTACCAGTTTAGCAGACTAAGAATTAAAACCTAATAATAGTGAGATTTTGAATGCTACTTAACTTATGGTAAGTTTTCTTTGTCATCTACCAAATTACTGTTAACTAGACTTATTATGCGCATAATTTTTGGGTGCCACATTTTTACATGACACGATGACACAAACCAAAATGGTTATACTAGGACTTGAGTTTGCATCACTCTCTTTCTCTCTGAAAGCTGGTCATCATACTGTGGATGATCTTATCTAGTAGTATTGAATTGAAGGAACAAAAACTTTTGGGTAAAATTAAAAATGGTCAGACTGGGATTATTTTTGTTGATAGACTACAACATACACAGTTGTGTTCTTAGCAGTAGCACACATATATGGACATTTTTCCATTTTGTAATTACTATGCCATGTAATTTGTTACAATGGTTCAATTTAGACCATATTGCCCTGTGCTCTTGGAGTGAATATGATTCGCTGTACTGTAGGGTTTAAGCACTTCTACATGACTACATCTCTGCATGACACTGCTGTAGATGCTCCTAGAATAGTGTTGCGTTCTCTTGGAAGCGACATCTAATGGAAAGAATTTCCGATAATTGTATAAAGCTATCGTATGCGTGTGTGTGCATGTGTGTAGTTGTATGTTTATCAATATGGATGTGTATTGTATGTGCATAATAACTTACTTTACTTCTTGTGTTGAGACTTAGTTTATCAATATGGATGTGCATTGTATGTGCATAATAACGTACTTTACTTCTTGTGTTGAGATTTGAGAACAACTTTTATGTTCAATAACGATTCAATTAAAGGAGGATTGAAAATGGACAATGAGATTATGGGTAGAAGTGTTTGGTGTAATCCTTCTATTAAGTTAAAAGTTGCCCCAGCATACATCTTTCTCAAGAGTGATAAATCCTCTTAACTTTCCCCCCCTGAAAAGGAAGGAAATAAGAAAAGAAAACAGAAATTAACCATCCAAATGGACCTCTTTGCATCACTTTCTCTCAAACTTTTTTTACATTTATTATTCTGATTTTGTGGCATGATTAATTTCAATGTTCTGTGTTTGTTAAAAGAGCGTTTGGATGCTTGACATTGGAAGAATTGTACTGGGATTTGGGATTGCCTTCCAAGCTTACGTGGTAATTGCAACACGGTTCCTACTTTTTGTTCATGAGAAGTTATCTTGTCGGTTTGGTAAAAAACAAACATGGCGACGTGGTGTACCCTTCAAATAGAAACTTGACACGTGAACATTTTGTCTCCTGTTTCTAGACAAGATGGTCGTGTTTCGTCCTATTGGGTGTGCACACGGCCATGTGGTAGGGCCCTTGCCAGATACACAATATTTCCTGTTTGATCTGGTTGGCACTGCGGAATGCATATTAATGGTACTAACACTGCAAATGCCAATCAGGCACCTGCCTATGTTGGTGAAATCACTCCGAAAAATACGCGAGGAGGATTTACTGCAGCCAATCAGGTAGTAATTGAAACTATTCAGTTTCGGCTAGAAGGTGAATATTTTTCGTTTTGTATTTTCGCTATAACAGCAACAAACAAAATAAAAAAGAGAGTGAAAAGCTTGAAAAGAAGCTTGGTTTTTTTGCTTATAAAGCGAAACATCTTTTAGGTGTTTTTTTGAAAGTTACTTCTTTCAGAAAACTAAACAGTTCGCCACGAATTTTGTATTTCCCAGAATCCTAATTAAGTATTGAAATGATGCTAAGCTTGCTTTTTGTTCTTTCTTCATGTACAAATCGTTGGTACCTCTGCAGGTATTGAACTGCTGTGGCTTATCAGTGGTGTTTTTCATTGGGAACCTTGTCACTTGGCGAACCATGGCTATTATCGGTAACATGCTGCATCTTGTTTAGTTTGTTCTACGCCAAACTAGTTATGCTCCAAAAGTTTATGAACTGCTAATATATGTTCACTACGGTTCCAGGAATTATACCATGTCTGGTGGAGGTTGTTGGCATATTCTTCATACCAGAGTCTCCAAGATGGTTGGTGAGTTTGGTTCTACATTTGTTAGAATACTTGTGTAATTGTCGATATTTGAGCAGCAGCAATGCTATGTAGGCAAAAAAATGGTATGTCTAAAAGTATCTTGAGTTCAAAACATGAGAATCAAATTGATTGACCCACACCGCACTGAAAATTGAATCAAATATGCGGATTGTGGACCAAAATCATTTGCTGTGGTTCTACAACACATGTAAGTTGAATTCGCACTATATATACACCTGTTTTATGGGTGCTTATCCGAGGAATTTTTCTGATTACATGGCATTCAAATTTGAGCAGCCAAAATTTTTAAAAGCATGAGGAAACAGATTAGAGAGATTGTAACTTATTTAATTTCTCTTATGTTATCTTGTTAATGCTGCTCTTGGGGTTCCCCTCAATTTGATGAATTGGGAAGCAAAATCATGTTGGAACCAATTTTGATAGGACCAAGATGGAGAAATTGGTTTCCATTTCATCTTTTTCTTAATTTCATAGAGCTAATACTGTAGAATAGGGTTTAAAATAAAAAGAACTTCTCTCAGAATGCTCAGTTGATGAGAAACTATATGCAGGTAAAGATTGGAAAAGAAAAGGATCTAATCCCAACTCTGAAGCGCCTTAGGGGAAAACATGCTGATGTTTCTCAAGAAGCTGCTGAAATCAGAGTAATATGACAATTCCATTTGTTATTAATCAAGTCACGTTGGACTGGATTTGAGGTAATAATATGTTTGGTGATTTCGTTCTTTCTAAGTCTGGTTGTTTGGCAGGATTATATGGAAATTGTTCAACAGCAACCAAAACCTAGATTCCAAGATTTGTTTCAGCGAAAATATGCGCATGCACTTACGGTACGCTTTGCCATTGACTTTAAGTTTGTGTTTGGATCTTGAACTTTCAGTCGGGATTTTGTGACGGGAAAAGAAGGGATCTATGTGATTAATTTTTACTGTTCTTTTTTCTCCACATATATCTCTATAAACTCAAGATCCAAACACAAGTGTGAGATTTTCTCTAATTACATTATTTTCATCTGCTTCTTATGAGCAAACTAAATTAATTGCAATAGATTGGATTTGGTCTGATGTTACTAGCAATTTTTGGAGGTACCGTTGGGATATCCTACTATGCCAGTAACATTTATGAGGCTGCTGGTAAACTAAGAGCTTTAATTAGTCTTTCATTTCATTCATTAACTAAGTACGTGTTTGGATCATAGGTTGTGAAAAGAATTACGAAGAAAGAAAAAGAGGATGGAAGTCAAAGACATAGATTAGTTCTTTCACTTCCTACTACTTTCTCTTTTCTTCGCATAGTTCTCATATACATCATCCAAACACAGCCTAGAATTATTGGAATTTAATGATATAACTATCTGAATCTACGATATAGGTTGCTCGGTTAGCATAGGCACTACCACGATGGCTATTGTTCAGGTAATGAATTTTCCACCCCCATTATTTTTTTCATTGTGACTTTTCTTTGATGGCTGAACATGACAGAGAATTGGATATCATTCTAGTAGACGAGCAAAAGAACCTCAAATTTACAAAATAGAACCTTGAATATAAGGCTCTGTTTGGATAGATGTTGATTGTAAATGACGGTCTATGCTATGGATGTGACATTATTATTCAGCGAGAACATCTCGAATTAAGATTTGCTAGTTTTCTCCTGGATTTTGAAATCCAATTTGAGAGCTTTCTCCTGATAGATTTGTAATGGCAATTTAGGGCATTCGGCAATAGCTTTTAGCTCTCAATTGCTGCTTCTGGCTTGGAATATGTGTGGCAAACTTCTTTGAGGCAACCTAAAATTGATTCTGAAAAGAATCGAATTGTTGCTTCAGGAGTTTGATTTCAACTTGAAGGACAACTTTTAACGATCTAAATTTTTTTGACAAACCACCAATAAATTTTTATTGGAAGTATTTTGGAATTCTTCACTTTAGAGACTCTAGTTACACAATGAGCTTAATAAATTCATCTCTTCTGCCTCTTATCCATCTTTCCCTCTAGTTTCACAAGCCACCTGTAGCTGAACCTCTTTTCTTTTTTAGAATTGAGCATTATATCTCTCTCTCTCTCTCAAATTCACATCCATCCAAAAAGATCCTAGGAGAATTTTGGAACATTGTTGGATCAAAACTCGATACTTGAAGGAAGAAAGTAATCGGTACTGGAATCGAGGAGCCTATTAAATTCAGTAAATTTGAGAGCACTGGTATGTAAATTCCTTGCAAAAGTCATTGCATTGAAAAATTCTCTAAATGACAAAAATACTAGCTACTGTTTGCTTCTGCAGATCCCGTTTTCTGTTATGGGTTTGCTTTTGATGGATAAAGCTGGGCGACGACCACTCTGGATGGTGAGAATGTCGAGGAGCCTATTATATTCAGTAAAATTTGAGAGTTCAATGACAGACCGATATACTGGAATTTGGGGTCTTTGCAGATTTCTGCAGCTGGAACATGTCTGGCAAACTTTCTCATAGGATTGGGCTTCCTCTTGCAGGTAGCTTTGAGAATATTGAATCAAGTTGATTTTGAAAATTTATGACGTTTGCAAATTACTAAAACATGATCATTGCTGCATTGGCATAAGCAGAATCTTAACCAAAAAAAGGAGCTCACCGCCATATTGGTGTTCGCTGGGATACAGGTAATTAATGAGTTAATCTTGTAATAAATTCATAATACCTTTTCCCTTTGTTCTTTATATTGATAAAAGAATATGTAGCTGAATGATCTCCTACTTGATTGTCTTATTTGTATCATATCTGTTGAAGGAGTGCATGGGGTAATTTAGGCTCTGACCTTTTGTGTTTGTGACTCTGCAAGCGTGTAGCCTTAATTGAATAGCATATCTATAGATGCAACTGAAAGTATTGTGAACTTATACTAAAAGTCATGCTTTTATGTAATGGTTTAATTATTTATTAATCAGTTTTATCCCTTTTCTATGAGAATATTTTATGGGTAATGTTTGTATGATATTATTGTATGTTGTGCATGTCTGTCTTCTATTCTACATAGTAGATGATTTGTAGAGTACGGCTTACATACGAAAGATTGGATCCTCGGCTCTTGTGGAATATAAGTATTGGTTCAGTCTTAGATGGAATTTGACACACCATCAGTAGGATTGTAGCGCAATGTTTTAGTAGGTCTGTCTTGACTACGAGGAACGATTCTAGTTCCAACTCATTGTGCTAGTACATTTTGTGTGTATTGAACATGACCGCTTTAAGTAATTGTTTTAAGACTAATATTATAAGACAAATAGAGCATTATGATTATTATGAATGCTTATGCTCGTAATTCAAAGATAATTAATAGATGTGTATATTTAATATTGTTGGCTTTGATTCATTAGAGAGTGAGGTCCTCTTTAGGGTCAAAAGTCTCAGTGAGTTGGGTTGCAATATTACGTGTATGACATTGGTTAATTATTAATGAAATGCACGTCCTGGTAGGGATTGATGATACCTCATTGAGTAAGCTTATAAGTTCTGCTTATGTCAAACCCTGCAAGTGGATTTTTGTATTTGACATATCGAATAAGTTAAGTGGAAAGTCTCAAGATATTTTATAAGATGTTGATTAAATAAAATTATTAATAATTTAATTTAATCAACGAGTATCTATAATCTTAACGTGGGGAGATGTTTAAATATGTAATAATATGGAGCTCAAAATTAATTTGAGATAGGGACGCAATTATAATTTTGTAGTGGGATGAATAATAATTTGTGTAATAAGAAATTTAATCAGTGGAGGATTAGGGTTTCTTATTTGCACAAGGAGCCCGGCCTGTATTTATCCTCAGGTCCTAGCGTAGCCCTATACTATGTTCTCTATGTTTTCACAAATTTTTATAACACACAAAATAGGGCTGTGAAAAATCAGAGGCTGCATTTGGAGCCCACGCTCAGAAATGCAATCAAGATATGTTGGGGGAATATTCACGGCGGTGCACTTCCTCGAGCCTTGAACCTACAACCAAAGAACAATGGTTAGTGTCACTTGGGCCTCTTGCCCAATGACACTCCGACAATCAAGTTAGTCTCGAGAAGGAGGGTACAAAGAGTATTTTAGATCTGAGACTGTGTGTGTACCTCTAGAGTTTATCCTTTAGTACTTATAGGCCTCCATGTACTTGCGCTCCAAGTCTTGTGACGTCATATGTGACCTCCTTGGTCACGTGACTCGTCCACTAACATGTTGCCACGGCGCCACCCTTGAGAATCTTCTTCTCGTACCATGCCTCGTGGCTCTCGTCACATGCACATTTAACCCCCTATCGGGCTCTATGGGTCGGTTCTTGGGTCGGGTGTCAGTACTCGGCCCGATCCACCGCACCCGTATCCTCCACGGCTCTCTTCCGGAGTTGTCATCCGTGGATGGGTAGCTTCGGTTCTTACCCTCTTCGGCGATATGGGCTCACAAGCCCCAACTTATAATAACATTGGTCTAGGTTCGGCCCTTCACTTGTTATCTTGTAGTGGGCCAAAGGGTTCTCCTTTTCGGCCCACCACAAGATATAAGGGAATACGCTAGAAGATACTAGGGTTGTTCGAGTTCAGACGAAGGTAATCGAACAATATCAATCAGATGTCAAATCAGACTAGCGTTTGTTTATATGGAAGAGTGGTAAACCCTAATTCCGTCTTGTAGGGTTTTACCATTTTTCGGTGTGTAATCTGTATGCATCATCACTGGGTCTTGAGGATTCAGTTCCTAGTAGTGTACACTTAACCAAAATGACTGAACATTTCACCATGTTTTATTTGGTCAGATTCTTTATAATTGAAGGAACGAGTTACACTGCTCTGTGTACCAAATTTGGGACGAGTTATGTGGCTTCCCAAATGGTGTTGGATTTGGCAATCAAATGACAGAAAAAAAAAAAAATACCACGAGAAGTTTGTTCACCCAACTACAAGAAAGTTCTACTGCATAATGATTATCAATAATGATACTTTGACAATATTAAGAAACAATGGGGCAATTTGGTTACTAAAACGGGATTTTTAATCAGTTTTTGTGTGTTTGACCCCTGGGTTGTTCCTCAGTCACACTTTCTAGCCATTTTATTTTTCTCTGGGTCACTCTATCTGTACACAATTTGGAGAAATTAGGGTTTTCTATTGTGTCTATTGTTGTGTTTGTGCCAAATTTGAACCTGTCAATGGGTAAAATTGAGCGTTCTGCTGATTGTCTGCGTTAGTTAATTTATTCTCATTCATTTTGTTTTGGTGCAATCTGCAGTTATTTGTAGCAACATTTTCAGCAGGAATGGCTAGTACACCCTGGGTGGTAGTGTCAGAGGTATGTTGACTACGGGTGACATTGAAACTTTACAGTAATTCTAGCCCCGTGTAAGCTATTGACTCTCACGCAAATATGGTAAGCCCTGCACAAACGCACGGTATGGGCCCCACACATTTGTGAGAGATCACGACGTCCTTATTTGTAATCTCAATATGTTAACCATTGGCTAACAATCATAATAAACTTCATTGCTTATCTTATACTGTATTTGAAAATGTGTGTTTTTTGTATATCTCAGTTGCTTCCCATAGACATAAAGGGTTTAGCTGGAAGCCTTATTACTTTTGCCAACTGGGTCAGTGCTTGGGTTGTTTCATATGGTTATATCTTCGTCCTCGACTGGAGCCCAGCAGGTCCTCTCTCTCTCTCTCACACGCACCAAATTGTTGGAACATTGCACTTATACGGTTATACCTGTCATTAAAAGTTGAAGAGATCTTATGTTTTGTTGTCATTTTTCAGGAGCATTTTTCATCCTTGCTGCAATTTGTGCTTCAACTGTCGTGTTTGTTGCGAAAATGGTGCCCGAAACTAAGGGCCGAACTCTAGAGGAAATACAAGAATCACTTACCCTTTTCAGATAATAAAGACGTATATTTAGATTGGAAATAATCGCTCTGGTTAATTGAAGAA
The DNA here is from genome assembly GCA_036023075.1 of Gaultheria prostrata. Lineage (NCBI taxonomy): Eukaryota > Viridiplantae > Streptophyta > Magnoliopsida > Ericales > Ericaceae > Gaultheria > Gaultheria prostrata. The sequence continues at coordinate 67,176 of JAXBDA010000049.1, read as the reverse complement.
AAGTGCAGAGCTACCACATTTATGTATCTGATTGAATAATCTAATTGTACCCTGTTCTCTGGAAAGTGGAGAACCATATTGGTACTGACAGTTCTCTTTTATTAATCAATGAGGACTGGTTTGTATTTCCTTTCAATTGTATTATCATGACTCATGAGTTGAAATAAAAGTTATACCTTGATCTTCCCTTTAAGAAAAGAGGGTCAACGGGTCCAATTTCATCTCTTTACTTCATTACTTTCTCTTTCAATTCGCTATTCATTCTTGTTTCATTTCGTAGGAAATCTCGAGTATCTCAGTACTTTTTTTAAGACTAATAGTCACATAAAACTCGCACTACAGGTTCTCTTGGTCCATAGATCAATACTCAACCTTGTGCTATTACTTGTATCATCACAAAATAACAAAAATCACATGTCTCTTTTTAGTTACTTATACCATACAATTTTAGGCAGCTGTTTTGTAGAATCCCCTACTACACCCCTTGCAAAAAGGTTCCCACAGTTCACATGTTTAACATGTACCTGCCTACCCCCACACCATGCTAACTCTCCTTCATTGTCCTCTTTGTTATATTTACTTACATCATTCTCTCAACAAACATAACTAACCCAAAACAAAATCCAAACCCCTCTCTCTCCCTCTGCAAAAACAAAACCAATCTCTCCCCTCTCAATGGCTGAACCACCACCACCACCTCCGAAACGCGGTTCCAACGGCCGCCTGCTTCACAAAACCCTAGCCGCCACCGCCACCCTCGCAAATCTTCTCCCAACAGGCACAGTCCTTGCATTCCAAGCCCTGCTACCTTCATTTTCCAACGGCGGTGATTGCCAAATTTCAAACAAGTACCTTACCACTTCACTGGTAATATTCTGTGCCATCATTTGCTTCCTCTCCTCCTTCACAGACAGTTTCATCGACTGCGATGGTAAGTTACACTACGGTATCGCCACCTTCAAAGGCCTCTACATTTTCAACTGCGACGGTGAGGAGAGGGAAAAGTGGAAGGATTTGGCGAGGTTTAAAATCAATTGCGTCGACTTCATTCACGCGTTAATGTCGCTGTTTGTGTTCTTGATCTTTGCTTTGAGCCTTTCCAATGTGCAGGAGTGCCTTTTTCCTGGAGCTGGATTTGGTGAGAATGTGTTGGTAATGAATCTGCCACTGGGATCTGGGGTTTTTTCGAGTTTTATGTTCGTCATCTTCCCAACTATGCGGAGAGGGATTGGGTATGCCAACATGAATTTGGTGGAAAGATGATCTACTATCGCCATTCCAAAAAAATTGTCCCAGTCCGTGAAACGAGAACTTGAAAATAATGTGTTTTTGTCAAAAAAATTAAATGTTCGTTCGCAAGTTACTAAATATCAATAAGTTCTTTTAATTTATTCAAAAAAAATTTAAGATTTGTTTGATTAATATAAGTACATCACTTTTTAAGTTCTCATTTCGCAAAACCAGATAATCTTTTTTGGATGGATGGATGGAATGTCTCGCATTATGCTGGAGTCTACTTGCATGATATTCGTTCATTGCTGAGAATCCCACGAAATTATGATTACAACAGTAGATTTTATGTGTTTGAAAATAGCATCAAAAAATGTGATTATTATTAATACAATAATAGATTTTTCTTTTTCCGTTTCTGCTCCCAAAGAAAATGGGCTTGCTTTTTAACTTTCTCGACACTTCCTTGAACGTAGGGTTTTGATTAATGATTGGTTCTTTCGATCTCTAAGGTTTGTGATATTCTTTATGTTACAATTAACGGGGTTGACTTTGTCATGTGCTCGATCTCTAAGGGTTTTTTTTTTAAATTTTGATGTAATCTCTCTCTTTTAAAAATTAATAAATTTCTTTTGGCCGATCTGGAAAAAAAAAGATTACCTTAAAAAAAAATTTGAAACGGAAAAATTATTCATTATTTAAGAATCTTAAAGATGGGTACATCGAGACGGAGGAAGAGGAATCGAACCAAAAGGTTGAAGGAAATAAAGAAAGAAATACAAAAAAAAAAAAATACCACCTGAAGAATTCAACCTCACCACCATCAACGGACGGATCATCATGCCACCCAGAGGCAACTCTACATAGGCTTTTGGGTGGTCACTTGAACACCCTAAACAAAAAATTTATTTAGTATACAGGTAATTTTTTGTACTTTTATTTAAGTTTTGTCCTTTTTGAACACTTAAACCAATTTTTTTTTGAATAATTAGCCCCAAAAAATCAGCCCACCAACCAATTCAAGGTAAAGAACCTAATTAAAAGCCATAAAAGGCTTTATAGCTTCCCATAGATGTTAAATTGAACATCCTAAACTCTTTTACATTTTATATTACATGTAATAATTTATCTCGAGTTTGTTTGACCACTTATTCCTATACTGTGAACACCATCAATACATGAAATTCACAATTGAAAAAAGAGAGAGACACCCGGAAAACGGAAAAAAATAAAACAACAATAGAAGGAAAAGAGGAGGAGGAGGAGGGGGAAGAGGGGGAGAGAGAGAGAGAGGGGAGGAGGAAGAGGAGGCGCAACCTCCCCCAAGGAAAACACTAAATGATGTTTAAGAGAGAGAAAGGGGATTTTAGAGAGAAGGTGGAGCAGACCAAAATAGACTGTCCTTGGCAACTTCTCTCTCTAAAAAAACCTCTCCATCATCTCCTTTCCCTCCCCCCGGGCTCAAACTTCTCTCCCTCCTTTCTCCGTAGCTCTCCTCAATAGTCTGATGTTATTCTCCGCTTTGTTGCTCCTCGTCGCTTAATTCTCGTCCCATTTTTCCCTCTGGTTTCCTAAATGGAGTTTCCTACTAAAAGTCATTAGCAAATCACATATTTCCTTAAATGGAAAAATACCTTTGAAAGGTTAAATGTCACGCCCTAATTTTCTTAAACATAAATAACACATATTTCACGTGGAGGTCATCACTATCCACGGTCAAAGTCAACACATCACGGCAGTCAAAGAGAGGTCAAATGTCTAGCGTACCCAAATCATATTACAAGAGAGTTTAAGGTTTACAAGTTTTTAATAAGAGCAAATAAATTACAAGTTACAAGTTACAAGTTCATCTTTTCAAAAATAATGCTAATCAAAGATGATCCGATAACTCGTCCAATAAGCTTTCAAAAAGAACGGAGTCATGCATGCACACCTACACGCCAAGCCATGATCATCCTTGCTGAGTACCTGAAAATTATAAGGGTGACCTCAGTAGCCCAGTAGGAAAACATCTATCGATTCTAAATGGAAATGAGATGCTTATGAGATGCAACGACAAGGAGATAGACAAGAAAGAGAAACCAAATTGGAGGTATAATAGTTCTAAGTAGATACACAACTCCAGAATCGCCTATTTAGATCAATTATCGCTCCGTTGTGTCCGATGCGTACCTAACACAACACACATGCCCTAAACATTGTCGTCATGCGTCTTATTCATTCATTTCATTCAATATATTCCGGGCATACCATAAAAAGCCCCGTGTCACTCCGAGCATACCTTTTCGGGCCCCGTGTCACTCCGGGCATACCCTTTAGGGCCCCGTGTCAATCTTTTTACTCATTATAATAATTTCATGCTCGTCCACGCTGTTTAAGTGTCCATGCAATAGCTCAACTCAAACCAACACTCCAAAATCCCTAGTTCAAACGGTTGTCGTCACCTCACGTAGTTAAGTGTCAAACACGTAACACGGACCCCGAGCAAACTTAAGGGGTCATCAAACAAGCTAAATTATAAACATGACACGTCTCTCAAGGTGTTTCTAGTCATATCGATATGATTATAGCACATTCACATACAATGGAGGTAGTCGCTCACTTTTGTCCTTGGTACCAGTACCTGTCTAACAGGTACCAGTACCACAACGGGCAGCATCTTTGGTCAATGACAGGTACCAGTACCTACCTAATAGGTACCAATACCACGGTGTACGAAACTTCTGATTTTTGGTAGGTACCAGTACCACAGCGCACAGAATTTTTGACAAATTCAAGGGTTTCAAAAGAGGATTGGTTTAGATGATTTCAAGGGCCTAAATGAGTATATTAGGCAATAACTCAAGGGTCCAACGACGCATTAACTTAGTGGTTCATCAATTTGGTTGGTTTACAAGAATTACTCAATCTCAAAGGTGATTAGAACATGATACAATAGGATTTCTCCAAATTTCAAGCAAAATTAAAGTGGTGTAGCATGAGTTGGACCAACTATCAAGCACATTGGTCAAAGGTAACTTAGGAAAGCACAAAACCATCATGGATCAACATCAACAAGACTAGAAAACACCTCTCAAGGTGATTAAACAAGAACAAAGGGGTAATGGAACAAGAACAATAGTGATAAGCACACATACATCAAATTTACATGAAGAATTGATAGTGGTTCCCCTACCTTAAGTGAGATTGAGCTTGAAAAACCTCTAGATAGCAAAACCCAAACCCTAGCTCCAAACTCCAGGTGACTTCTTCAAACACCGGGATGAAATAAGTATACCAATGTGTAGATCATGAAATTTTAGGTTTTGTGAAGGGGTTAAGGTTGGAAGTGAGTATTTGGCTTGGGTTGGTGAGGAGATTGAAGAGAAGAGTTATGGAGGAGAGAGAGGAGAAGGGAGGGGGCAGGCCTCTATTGGGATTGAGTTCTCTTTCTCTCTCTCTCTCTCTTCTCACACACCACACAAAATACACACAAACACACACACACGCATAAAGAAATTACACTCAAGGCCCAAATGTGACTTGTGTAATTCAAATTAACCCCATATGTCACATATATATATATAACATCATACATCATCACTTAGTCAATTTCATCATTTCTCATCATTCCTCACATTACCCCATTGTTATTTACGAAAAAATAAATATAATTTTTTGAGTTTTTACATTGAAGGACTTTGGATGCTAGAAAACCACTGGGGCCCATGATTTTATAGAAAGATAGGCCTTAATTGTTTCGCATCAATCATAGGACCCGGGTCAATTGCCACCACTAGCTAGTACCGTTTGGGCCGTCACTGACTCACTGCTTATTCCGTTTGGGTCAGAAATGGTCCAAATGCTCCAGAAACATTAACAAATTTTTACCTCGTCTAGAAAAAAGGCATCTAATTTCCATTACGGTAAGCCACTCTTTTTAATTACTATTAAGGTAAGTCACTCTTTTTCGGGTTTAGGTTTAGAGTGCACTTTTCTATTATATAATTTTAGTGGTTTAAGCACTTTCATAAGGTACCCTAGGATTTTAGGCACTTTCATAGGGTACCCTAGGATTTAAGTTTAGACACTTTTATAGGGTACCCTACGGTTTAGGTTTAAGGTGCACTTTCTATTATAGGATTTTAGTGGTTTAGACACTTTCATAGGGTACCCTAGGGTTTAGGTTTATGGTGCACTTTCCTATTATATTGTTTTAATGGTTTAGACACTATCATAGGGGACCATAGAGTTAACGTTTATGCACTTTCATATGGTATCCTAGGATTTACGCACTTTCATACGGTTTGAGGAGTTGAGGAGAAAGAGAGATTATGTCCATGTGGAGAGAGAGAGAGAGATATGGAATTCCTAGGGAATAACCTTATGCGTGCATTTTGGTTTTCCTTGGGGAGTTGGGCGTGCATGCCCCAATTTTTCTGTACCGTAACAAGCTCAAACGTTAACGTGTTTACACGACCCACCTGCACAAAAAAATGACCTACAAATATGCGATTCTAGTGGAGATTGGGACACGGGGGCATTTCTGAAGCATGTAGTAAATTCTCAAATTCACAGTTGACAGTACTACGGGTGGGTTTTTCAAAAGATAAAATTACTTGATTTTATCATCCATTCAACTCATTTGATAAAATGAGGTATTTGCTAAAATCAATTCACTGTAGATTAGGGAAGGGCATAATATGAATTTACGAATTTGCCCCTGGCCCCAAAAAGAAAGTACAATCATTACTCATATATGGTGGGGCCCCTTAAAGAAAAGAAATGGTAAATGATGCATTGGGTGGTGATTTAATGACACTTGGATTTTATCTAATGGGAAAGAGAGTGATTTTATCAAGTGCTTGATTTTATGGGAAATCCCATAAAATCTAACGGAAAACTCGGCCTACGTGTATAATGGGTGTAGCGATTTGTGACAGCCCAGAACCCACCTGGATGCAACGGAATTCTATGATATATAAGATAATAGATTATGCCCTAAATTGCACAAGGCCTTTAAAGTCGTGTGGGTGACAAAGCTTGTTGGAACTTCACAGTTAAGCATGTTCATGCTGGAATAATTTTAGGATGGGTGACCTACTGGGAAATCCTTGGAGCTTGGGCGGCCAAAGCAGACAAAATTGTAGAAGGCGGGAGGAGGTCATTACACGATTGTTATCAATTTCCAATGCTAGGTAGTTTAGAAACCGATACTCCCAACCGAATTCATGGTATGGGACAGAGAGCTTTTTTTTAATTTGTCAAGTGGGAAAATAATGCGTCTCGGTCCGGCCGTGTTCGTTTGGGTTTTTCAAAACTGGTTTCGAGACCTTTTTTTTTTGTGAAACCTTGTTCAGTTTCCTACAAGACCTGTGTCGGGGGAAAAAAGGTGTTAAATGATGAAAGCTTTTGTCCTCGTTGGCAGCTTCCATTGAATCCTTAGGTACTAATGCCATATGTATGGATGGGGTACCGATGGTGTGTGGGACCAATTTTTGGATCTCACATGCATAATCCGAGCTGTTTAGTCATCTTAAAATAATTTTTCAAGTGGGATTGCAAAAAATCAACTCAATCCGATACGCGTAAGTGGTTGATCCGAAAATCCCATGTTTCATTCAAAACGATTTTGAAATTTTGAATGGAACGGTGGGTTTTCGGATCAACCACTTACGCGCATCAAATGGAGCTGATTTTTCAGAAGTTTGCTTGAAAAATTATTTTAAGATGAATGAATGGCTCGGATTATTTGAGTGGGACCCAAAAGCACCGTCGTTATCTCATCTGTGCGTGAATCATTAGTACCTACAGAATAGTTGGAAAAAATACCATGGAAAAAAGTACAGAGTACGAATCGGAGGGGAAGAGGTTGGAGTTGTTTGGAGTAATTAATTAGGAATGGCCCACCTACCAGTAGAAAATCTGGTTTAGAGAAGGGTTTTGAAAACTCAATTAGAAAACCCAAACAAACAGGGTCAAAACCCCAAGTGGCCATATTATTGTCCAACATCTGAATTACGAAAGTGCAATAAATACGTCGAATATTCCAAGAAAAATGAAAAAACACGAGAAAAACTTGCATGGTGAAGGTTGACCCAAATTTGTTGGGGTAAATTTTCAATTTGGACCGTCCAAAACATTGAAACACGACTTGGACGGCTCGGATGCGCCGACGGGTACGATGTGGCGATACCCGTCCCGCTCACAAAATTTTCTCAAAAAAACACAAAAAAATATTCCAAAAAAATCACACACAAGAACATGAAAAAAAATGATGATTTGACCCCAAGATGTGAGAAAATTTTAGGTGCAAATAGGGTACCGCGTGGTGCCCCTCGGCATATCCGGGTCATCCAAAAGTGTGTTGGACGGTCCAGATTTGGAAAGAGAAAGAGGAGAGAGAGTGGGTGGATCAAAGGAGAGAAGGTATTTTCATCCGGACCGTCCAATACACTTTTGGACGGCTCAGATGTGCCGAAGTGACACCACATCGGATGCTATACCTTCTCGATACCTAAAACTTTCTCCCAAGAGGTTCTCGTAATAGTTAATTGATTTACCTCGTCAATCGTCATAATTTACCACCCCATAATCGTATGACCGATTTTCTCTCGGTAATAATTTTTTCTTGGGACCACCTCACTGCAATCACGTGTAAAGGGATATGGATTATGGAAAGGGTCGGAGAGATTAATAGAACTAAAAAAGGATGAGGATAGGAAACATCCCACTCTTGAGGCAGATCTTGGGGGTACAAATATAATGGTTCGAAGTCCAATGCCTAAAAATATAAGTCTCCCCATCTCTTACGTGGGACCCGGCACCGATTCCTCTCCTCATCAAAGCCAGCTTGTTCCCTCGTCACGTTGGCACCCTTTCCCACCATATAACACCATCTAACCCCTCCTCTCACCTCTTCAGGATTTCCAGTGTCAAGCGGGTATTACTGATGTGGTACTGATCACTCGCACATATTCAATCGTTGAAAAATGTAACGGAAAGCCCAAATTAAAACACATTTTTTTTGCCTTTTTCTTTCTTTTTAAATCCGTCCGTTGCATTTTTAAACGGTCACAAAGAGACACTACGTGATATCTGCTCGGCATTGAAAAGTTTTACCCTTTCATGTGTCATGAGGATGTTACTCCTATTAATACCCTCATTCCCTTACTCTCTCTCGCTTCATTCCATTCCTCCCCTAACCCTAATGTCCATCCTCCTCTCTCTTCACATCATCTCTTCACAATTATGATCAACTTTTGCATCAAAAGTGTACACTCTTTTTTAGCTTTTACTACCAAGGACAGTCATACTAATAACAATACTTATGGAAATGGAACACCAATATCAGGCCGACAAACCACCCTCCACGGCGGCCGCCGGAATATTCTCTCCGGTCTCAATTCCATTACTTTCTCCGACAAGAACCCAACCAATGTCGTCGACTCGGCCGCCATTAAACCTCCACCTCCTCCCACCGTGGCGAAAAAAGATCCTGGCGGGATAGGGTTTCTCGACGAGGTCGGCGGCAGCGTCGACGGGCTGATGTCGTGCACCGAGAGCCTAGGGTTCGAGAGTTCTGACGAGAGGAGGGTTGATGATCATGTGATGGATAGTACTATGAGAAACGAAGAGCGAGGATTGAGAGCTGGAGGCCGGAAAAAATGGAGGAGGAGGAGAGAGGACGAGGTGAGAAAGTTTCCGCCGCCGTTGTCGTCGTTGAACCGGGATGGGAAGCCTGATTTTTTTCTCCGGCCGGTGAGGAGAGACGGGAGGTTAGAGCTGACGGAAGTGAAGATTAACAGGATGGAGATTCTCCATGCTTCCCGCCAAGATGGACGGTTGAGATTGGATATGATAAGAGACGTTGGTAATGTTGAAGAGGATGAGGAAGAGGAAAATATTGATAATAAAACTAATAATATCGAAGAGGATAAAGTGGAGGAAAATTTTGAAGACGATGAGGAGGAAGAAAATGCGGAGTTGGTAAAAGTTGGAGAAGAGGAGCTAGATGGTCCGGACATCCTAACTTATCGAAAAAAACAAGAGGAGGTGGGTGGCCAGGACAACGTGAGTTATCAGAAAAAAGAAGAGGAAGTGGGTGAGAAGTGGGTGTTTCTGGTGGTGAATGGCGGCGGAGATGGTTTTAGGCGGTGTCATGAGGTGGTAAACCACCACCACCTCCACCATAATCTGCATGCTTGGGGTCAGCATTGTTTGACGATAAGATGAGGTCAACAATGTGTGACGTGGCTTGGAAAGACCAAACAAGTTTACACGTGTGATTGTGATGTGTACTATGATATGGGGAATATATTGTTGTTGCTTATGCACACCTATTTATTTTTTAATGACGAGTTGGCCACCCCTTGAGGTTTATGCGCTTGATATTTTCTCCAGTCCAGATTGTTAAATTTTGTAAATTAAAATTTAATTTTTACTCTGTTCAAATGTGAAGAAAAATATTCATAGAGATTATTTTTCATTCTGATAGTGTTCATGATTGCTCAAAAAGAACTGCTTAGAACATCTCCAGCCCCACATCAAACCTGGAATGTCCAAATTCAAATTTGAGGAAAAAACCCTCAAATTCATCCTCCAGTCATTGAATCAAACCTATACCAAATCAAGTTTTCCTCAAATTTGGGGAGAAAAATCTCTTGAACCAAATACCTAACGGTTACTTTGTGGCGGTGCTCGTCGCCGAAACACCTTCCACCACTGTCGTTGTCGTTGTCGTCATTGGCGAAGGTAGAAGAACAAAGATCGATCTTGGAGGAGAGGTGGTCGTTGTCATCGTCACCACCATCACCACCGTCGTCGTTGTCACCAGTGTAGCAGAACACAGTCGATCCACCACCGTCGTCGTTGTCGTTAACTTCTCTGCGGTTTGGCGTCTGAAGGAAGGACGGCGGTGGCGTGATTTTCTAGATCTCGATCTGATTTTCCAAGAGTTGCAGCGACAGGAGGGCAGGCAGCAGGGTTTCAAAATCTAATTATAGGACTGGAGTGAGCTATATCAAATGATAAACATACTCTTAGTCGGAAGCCCGCCTAGTCTATCAATCCCAGTCCATTTTCTTAGGATTTAGGATAAATATTTAGGCTCATAGGACTCGTATGGGTTGAGATTTTAAGCATATTTACTAAATGAGCTGGGTTTGAGAAAATTCATTGAGGCCCGGCCCGGCCCGATTAAATAATATTTTTATTTTAATAGAATATATATAGGCAAATGTTAATGCCAAAACTATTTTTTATTGTGCCAAAACTCCAATGGATAAAATGTTTGTACTTATGTGTAATGTACATGCCTTTTATGCATTGGAGTTTGGGCACAATAAAAAACAGTTTTGGCATTGAACAGTTTTGGAGTTTTATATGTATGTATGTTGACGCTATAAGTCCTAGTTGTTTAGGCTTTTTTTTTTTTAAGCGTCACATCTCCCCTTATTAAAAAGTATGTTTCATTCTTTTCTTTTCTTTTACTACCTCCGTCCCGAATTTGTTGTCCATTTACGGGTTTGCGTGCCATTTTTCAATTACTTATATCTCTCAATCTATAATGTGTTTTACAATTTTGAAAATTTTGTTTAATAGTACTCATCGAGAACTATCAAACAAGATCCATATTGAATATATACAACATTACACATTGAAAGATATAACCAATTTTTTGAGGTGCAATGAATAGTGAAAATGGACAACAAATATGGGACGGAGGGAGTAACAGTTATTTACTTTAATAGTTTTGTCAGAATTTAGGACTTTAATTATAATTATTATGGTTGTGAATTCTAATATGTGATCGTAATGGTTGATTAATTTATTTTTGTGATGCGCTTTAAAAAATTAAATGGGCTTATTAGATTGGATTAAGAAATTAAAAATTCAATTGCGTTGAACTTGAACATATTAAATAAAATCCGAATGAGCCAGACTTGGAATTGCACAAGTCTTATCATTATCTAATATAAGTTAATCTGAACCCCATCCAACTCGACTTATCTGCACTCATATACAGGAGTATATAGTACCACCGCACTTGTTGCTATGTTATTTACGAGATATCATTTGTATATATATGTATATTATTTTTTTGATTATTTGTCAAACATCATTCTTAATTTATTATATAAAATAAGAAATAATAAGATTCAATCCCGAAATGCAGTATTTATGAATTCACCTCTTTGTGATAAATGTGACAAAAAGATCCGGGGAGGTGGTGGTGAAATCCAATACGCACGTACTTCGGTACTTATCGGCAAAAACGGATGGATATGGAATGGTGAGATTCAACCTCGAAAATATCACGACACCAGGCCCCTGCGTCAGCAGAGCTGCAGAGCACAAAAAGATTTTTGGAAAAATGAGTGATGTGGGGTTCAATTTGTTCGCGTTATAGTAGTAATAATACAAAAAGAATAAAAAAGCGGGGGATCGAATTAGGGGTGTTCGGCAGCCTATTTTTTAATTTTTTTGTTTTTTTGACTTTTTGGGTTATGATCAGAAATGGCTTTGTTCGGTTGGCTATTCTTACCCATTTTCAAAAAATGTTTTGAAAAAGATTTTTCATTTTTTTAATTATTACTTACATTTCTCTCTCTACTCATTACCTTATTATTCTCATTTCTCTCTTTATCTCTCTCCAATTATTTCCTAATTATTTTTATTTTCATAAACCCAACCAAATACTATCTAAAAAATTCTTCTCAAAATTTTCTTTTCAAAACCCATCCAAACACAGCCAAAGGTTTTGTTTGGTTGAGAGTTTGAAAAGAATATTTTTAGAAATATTTTTAAAATAGTGTTTGAATGGATTTTTGGAAAGAGAGTAATAATTAGATAGAGGTAATGATTGGAGAGAAATAGAGAGAGAAATGAGAATAATAGGGTAACGAGTAGAGAGAGAAATATGGAAGGAGGAGAGATGAGGAAATAATTTTTTGGAATTTTTTTGAAAATGGGAAACTGACCTAAAATTTTGTTCAAAAATAAGCATCTGATTTCCACCAAGCAAGCCTATTCACCTAGGCCTCGTTTGATTCGGAGACTAAAACAGACAGGATTAGGAGTCCTGGCATAAATTGTACTGGACTATTAGTCCTGGTATTAATTTAGTCTTGCATCTCACATAATCTCTTGTTTGATTCGCACAGGATTAACATTGGGACTATTTCTTTTTCTTTTTTTTTCCCTTCAGGACTCTCTCTTATCTCTCTCTCAAACCGAGTTTCATTGAAGTTCACTTTGGCAGTAGCAAATTCTGAAGTTCTCAGAATTGGATTAACATTGGGACTCATCGTTCGTTTTTTTTCTTCAGGACTCTCTCTGATGATCTCTCTCTGTATTTTCTGTACCAAATTCGAGTTGGGATTTCGTCAAATAATAACAGTAGCAGTCAATTTTGGTCATGGCAACTTCCATCCACAGCCTCAACAAAGAAGGGGGGATACATACTCAACAGATCTGAACTTCTTCAATTTCGAAAAACCTGGTGTGGGTTTGCTCTGAACTTTTTCGATTCCGTACCGTCGAAATGGTGTGGGTTTGCTCTGAAATTCTCCGATTCCGTACCGGCGAAATGGGGTTGCTCGGAATAACCTAGTGTGGAGTCAGTGGAGAGAAGGCAAAATGGGTTTGCTCGGAATCAATCGACCTCACTGCTTCAATTTCGAAAAACGAAAACCTAAAATCGTGAGTGAAGAGAACGACGAACTCATATCATCTGGTTTGTTTCCGGCGAAATCAATATTCAATAGCTCGTGGAGAGAGAGAGAGGAGCAATGGAGGGAGAGAGAGAGAGAGAGAGAGTGAGAGGGAAGAAGATGATCACTAGAATGATTTTATTTCCATGGCAATTTTGTAATTGTTGAACTCAAGCCTTCCGTGTTTTTAAGTCCGGCATTAGCAATCCCACCTCCCCCATGGGATTGTATAGTACCACACGTATTGGATAAAAATTGTCCTGGGATTATTAATCTCATGCGATTTTGCGGGAACCAAACAAGGGACAACGCGGGATTAAGTGTAAATAGTCCTATCCCAGGTGCTTTATCCCCGAATCAAACGCATAGGAGATCATCTTATGAATGTTTTTTTGGTAAAACGCACTCTCTCATGGACCATAAACCCTCTTTCTTTCTGGAGATAACACACATAAATTTATCAGTTATTCGATCGTCAAAGAGATTGAAATATAGATTGTGGACTGGTGAAGCTCACAACCTTTTTTACATGAACCCTCTTTCTTCCTCGAGAAAGTGTGTGCTTGTTGGTAGGGCATGAATTGAGTTGTTCTTGAACTATTCGAGATTCGATTCTGTAAAAAGGTTGTTTGAGTTCGATTCGAATACTAAACGAACTAAACTTGAACCTCAATTTTAGGCTTGTTTGATAAACGAACTAAACTTGAACGTGACAATATTCGACTTGATTAGGCTCCCAAACTTTGAATATCTATACTCTACTGTATTACATTACACACAGATTTTTTTAAAATGTCCTGCATATCATTTCCACGTTTCAAAGATCTCTCATTTTTCTCCTAACATTTCTCTCTTAACAGATGAGGCCCAAATCATCATTTCATATGGGAATTTCAAATTTCAAAAAATATTCTCTCTCTCACTTTGACATCCAATTCATCATAGGAAAATGTCCTACATGACATTTCCATGTTCAAAGATCTCTCACTTATCTCCTAACAATATCTATAATCAGGCCCAAATGTATAAAGTTTTATTTCTGCAGTCTAAGAAAAATTTTCATTTCCAATATGACTTTTAGTTGATTTACAAAAAAAAGGAAAGTGGATAAAAAAATACCACATGAAAAAAAAATTTTTTTATAAAAGAACCTTCATTTCATAAAAAAAACACCATCCTTTAATTCATATGCGAATTTCAAATTTCAAAAATCCTCTCTCTCTCTCTCTCACATACATCCAACCCTCATAGGAAATTTCAAATTTAGAATACTTCTCTCGCCCTATCTGGAATCTCTCTTGGATTACAAAAAATGTACAGTTTCTCTGGAATCTCCTTCTCACACACTCTACTTTTCAAATGATTTGGATTACTAATTTGAAAATCATAAAGAAAAAAAATAAGAAAGATTCTTTTAGTGATCCTTCAAAATTATATAAATTTTGCTTTGCATGAATTGCTCGGTTTTATAACTCCTTCCCTCCTGCAAAGGTTGTCAGAGCATCTCTAGTGCACTACCTAAAAAATATTTGCTAAAGTGTACATCTAAGTACATATGGGACCCTATTTTGTGTGCTAAGAACTTGGTTAGCTAGCTAAGGAGAAATACACTTTAATGGAGCTCCCTAAAAATGTTCATTATCTTTTTAGAGTAGGACCCATTTAAGTGGTGAGGGGTGCCAAGTGGTCCCACAAAATTCTCCTCTCCTTCCCTTCTCTCTATCTCTCTCCTCTTTCTCTCTCCTTGAGCCTCTCCCCAAATTTAGGTAGTCACTTAGGACACTTTAGGTAGTGAATGGTGCCACCTAGGATTTTACGGAGTCAATTTTTGTGCACTAAAGACCATTTTTTGAGTTTTTCTTAGCTAAACTAGTTAGGACACTTTAGGGAACTCTTTTAGGTAGTGCACTAGAGATGCCCTCAAATATTCCATTTTGGGATGTCTCAGAAAGTTTGTGCATTGTTAAAAGTTTCAAAAACACGTGGGACAGAAGTCTTGATCAAATCCGTTCATTCCTTGGTTTAGTTGATTTTCGAATGGTAAATGATTTTCATTCAAACTTTTTTGCCCTTTTATAATGCGAAAAAGTGTGAATTGACCAATTAGATGTTACTAGCTTGATTTTTCTCTTTTCTTTTTAGTTTCACTTAACAATCATGATAGGGGTGGTGACATACCATTAGCCAAAATACTCGATGATCAGATCTGTGCATGTAATACGGTACGGTTAGTTAAAGCTTTCGAACTTCACCAAGTGCCGTTAGGCACGGACAAGACACTAGTGAATAAATATGCAACAAACCCAAGGAGGTGCTATTGCATTACATCATATCACATAAAGAAACATTGACAGTCAACCAGCAATAGACTTTACAAGTGGCGTGGCTGCACAATCTTAGGCATAATATGCCTCCATGCATTTCAGAAGGGTTCAAATTTTACTCATGACGAATAACAATTACTAACTTTAGCCAAGCAAAAAAAAAAACTAGCAACAAGCTTTTGAAAAAAAAAAAACAAAAAAACTGCTCCATGGAGTAACTCCAAGTTTCATCACAGTGTAAAAAAGGAAAGCAACAAAGGAGAATTAAAAGGATGCAAATTAGTGTATTCTTTAAAAAAACAAACTGCAAATTTCGCAAAACTTCTTTGAGAAGTAGATCTTCTCTCACTCGGAGTTATTCTGTAGGGAGAGGAGAAGACTAAGCTTAGATGCAAAATCAAAATGCTATGGTGTTGAATGGCCTTGATCTCCTCTACCACTGTCCTCCAGCTGTTGGAGAGAAAAGAGAGCAAGTATCAAGTTGCTGCTATATAGGAGTTGGAAAAATGGAGTTCAGGACATGAACTCCAATTCATTGCTAGAATTCCATATACTCCAAAGGATGCTAGAAATTTGGATGAGAATGCTGCTGATGTGAAAGGTAAAAACGAGAATCAAAGCCTGTTTAGGATTTAAATTACACATTGACAAATAAGACTACAAATGGATTACATAAAAAGAGTGATACAAGTACAAATGAACAGCCAATTGTAATAGGGAAGAAATGGAACAATTAGTAAACACACTTAAAAGACATCCATGAGCTTAAATCGCTCAAAGCCAAGAAAACCCATTTCACCCTTCTAACTTCAGCAATTGTTGTGCCATTCATGTAGCCCAAATCAATGGTTCCAAACTAAGTCACTTGATGCACGTGTGTGAGTGGAGCAAAAGCGGGAGTAAGAGCAAGAGCATGAAAGAACATTATGAATAGATTCAAAACTACTAAAATTCGTGAGAGCAAGAATTGAATGAGGAATCGTAGAGCGGGAGAAGAAAGCCCTAATGCAATCTAGGCTCTAAATAAATGGGTCCGAAACCTATTTTTTTCATTGGACAATCCAACACCCTGAAAGAGGTAACCTCTACAACGAACTCACAGAAGTAATACATTAGCCATTAATATTCAATGATATCCTTCATAAATAAATAAACCAAAGATATATGGAAGAGAGAGAGATAAAATCAAGGATATCATAGAGAGTATTCAGTCAACTACATACTCATATCCTAATTACTTCTAGAGTCATAATCATCTCGATGTGATTTACAAGAAAGTTGTCCTTCAACTTCAGATTCAGACTGATATCCATGCTACAAAATGCAAAAGAGAATTGTGAGAATTGAAAGTGGAGCACGGATATAATTCTCGAATAGCATAGGCTTTGTCTGTAAAGAATCGCCCAAGAGAGTTCCATTGGAACATTAAACCACTGCATGAATGATGTATTTAGTCACCATGAATGCAAGAGATTAGGATGTAGCACTTTCTCATAAACTCTTACAGGTACATACACAGAAGCTGAAAGCCGGGGCATGTTTAGTTAGCTAAATGTTTGTGTTTCAATGATGAGACAAAATTCCACAACATTAAAAATTAACTAATTGAACCATTGCACTGCAGGTTATACAACCAACAATGCCAAAACGGAGTCATCCAACCACAAAACATAAATTTAAACAGTTAAAAAGACATTACCAAGATACTAGCTATGATTTATTCAGTCTAAGTTAGTGTGTGAAATAAGAGAAATTTTGGGGTGGAAATAGGGTACCGCACACGTGGTGCCCGAGCCTGCCCAAATTTCTCCGTCTCTCTCTCTAAAATTTGGACCGTCCAAAACACTTTTAGACGGTCGAGATGCGCGTTGGGTACCACCACGTGGTACCAGACTTACACCCAAATTTTTCTCGTGAAATACCCTTTAAAATAGTAAAAAAAAGATGGACTTCGTATCAATTTTTTCCTGACCTTTTCCTTTCTTATTAAGAACCAAAGAAAGAGGAGGAAAACTAAAGATTTCCCCATTTATTTTGTTCAATTTTCCAAGCAAAGCATAAATTCGCTCAGTTATACAACCAACAATGCCAAAACGGAGTCATCCAATCACAAAACATAAACTTAAATAGTTAAAAAGACATTACAAAATTACTAGAGACATGAACAGATGGTGGTGTACAGCATAAAATACACAACCATAACAACATGACGGATAATGCAATGCAATGCAATGTTGAGCTCCGAATTCCGTTGGTAAGGGTGGAAGGACTTACAATTGTTGGATTTCAAATTAAGAAAATTAAATTCCAGGGTATCAATCATGAGAAGCAAAACCACAGGGCAATTACATCCATAACCTGCCTTGCCTTATCCTGATACCCATGCCTACTTATTTTGCAAGATCCAATGTTGCGTTATACAACTTAAATAGCTCGGTAGCCTCTTCCTTTTTAAAGCTCAAAACCTTCTTTAGGAATTGCTTTTCAGGAAATTTTAACCATGTAGTAAAGCTACCATCAATGCTCCTGATTAAACCTTGCAAACACAAAGCTTGATAGACTGCACTCCTTGGAACAATCCTCTTCTCCAAACTTAGAGACATAATTATAGGATGTCTTGCAACCAATGAAGACTCCCAACCCATTTTATTTACAAGAAAATCCATCACCCTAGTGATCTTATCTTCTGATGCCGTCATACAACACGGATTCCCTAGGAAAGCAACAAGAACATCATCATGGGTCCAACCCAACTTCTTATAAACCTCAACCTTTTTTCCCCACGTAGATTTGCTCATTGCTGTCAACGCATTAATGGCTAACACGAAGCTCACTGTCGAAGAATTAAAACCCATGTTCTTGGCCTCATCCACACACTCTCTAAACCTATTGTTGCTCACCGCAAATGCCCCTGGTCGCTTCATCAACAACCACGTAATATTGGTAGTAGGCACACCTGCTTTTTGCAGAATTTCAATGAAGGGTATCATTTGACTTTGATAAGGCCACAAATGAAGCCCAGCCCAGCGTCTAATAAAAGCTAGTGTTCTCTCTTCAGATTGAAGCAAATTAGCAAAAAATTAAAAAATGGGATGATTGAGTTTTCCAAGCTTCTTGTCAAGATAAATTGTGACAGTGACGTTATTCTGGCAACATCTGCGCTTGAGAGGCCTTTAGATTTAAGAAATTCAAGCTTGGGCAATAGGGTCTTTTGGGGATCACATAATATTACAAGAGGGTGATTTCTAATGGCACTAGAGATTTGAACTTGGGTGAATCCATGGTTCCTGAAAAATGCCAAGCCTGAGTCCGCCTTATCTGGAGTTTCAAATTGGACACGCCTAGATGCTGAGAGAGCTTTTTCTGGGGACAACCCACACGAGTTTATGAGGTAAGTGACTGTGAACCAGTGCTGATTCGAAGATTTTTGAAAGGATTTGAGAGGTGTGGAAAAAGGGGCGGTTTGATGGAAATAGAAAACATGGGTTGAAGAAGCTTCAGCAGCAGATACTACGTGGCGTGATTTGCAGGCAAACTTCAACATTTGATGAAATATTGCGCAGAGGAGGAGGAACTTACCTTATACTTCAGAAGAGATTTTCACAAGTTTGGAACTTTGTCTAAAACCCTCTTTTCTTCGTGAACCCTAAACCCTATTTCTTTCTGGACAAAACCCACATCAATTTATAAGGAAATTGACTGTGAGCGAGTGCTGATTTGCTGAAGGTTGGATGGATTTGAGAGAGAGAGAGGTGATGTTGATTGTGATTGAAGTAGAGATCGTGGGCTAGTTTTACCCGGGGGTTCTGTATTCCAAACCATATTGGTGCGGTGGCAAGAGCAAAACAAGTGGTCCAGAGTTTCTTCTTCTGATTCACATAAAGGACAGAATGCAGGAAAACCATTAAGACGAACACCTAGACCCTTTTTAACTGATAGAATTCCCTTTAAGCATTTCCAAATGAAGACCTTAATTCATTCAGGAAGATCCAAATTCCAAACATTATGATTCTTGTAAATCCAGGCAGAAGACGATGTGTTTTGAGGAATTACACCTGCGCATATCATACAAGCACCTGTAACTTGAACTTGATTCAAGAATGATCCTCGAATCATGCTTGATAAAAAAAAAAGGCTTTGAATTATATTCAAGATTCTAATGCAAGGATTATATGGTGCTTTCCATGTCAAAATTTTGGTTTATTAGGTTTTGTCAAGGAAAGGGGGAAAGTGTGAAGATAAATTTCTTGTTTGATTTCAAGAGAAAGTAAGCAGAAGATAGGGTTTGATTGTTTTTTTTCAAAAATTGACTAATGAGAGTAACAAGAATATTGAATTAAACAAAATTGACTTATTCCAGTACAAAAATTGTGGTGTTGCTCACCAAAATTACTATCCACAGGAATCAGCTCTCTCACACACAAGCAAAATCAACTTAGACAACTGTTAATATCTAGACTTCCATATACTCCAAAGGATGCTAGAAATTTGGATGAGAAAGGTAAAAAAGAGAATCACAGCCTATTTAGGATTGAAATTACACATTGACACATAAGAATACAAATGGAAAACATTAAAAGAGTGATATAAGTACCAATGAATAGCCAGAGAGCTCCTGCCACCTATAATAGGGAAGAAATGAAACATTTAAGTAAACACACTTAAAAGACATCCATGAGCTTTAAATCCCTCAATGCCAAGAAAAGCCATTTCGCCCTTGTAACTTCAGCAATTGTTGTGCCATTCATGTAGCCCAAATCAATGGTTCCAAACTAAGTCACTTGATGCACGTGTGTGTGTGTGTGTGAGCGAAAGCGGGAGCAAGAGCATGAAAGAACATTACAAATAGATTCAAAACTACTAAAATTCGAAAGAGCGAGAATTGAAAGCGGAAGCGTATAGCAAGGATTGAGAGTGGGAGAAGAAAGTCCTAAAGTGTGATTATGTGATCTAGGCTCTAAATAAATGGGTCCGAAACCCATTTTCGTCATTGGAGAATCCAACACCCATTAGCCATTAATATTCAATGATGTCCTTCTGAAAATTAAAAAAAAAAAAAAACACCAATGATTTATGGAAGAGAGAGCGACAAAATCAAAGAAATCAAAGAGAGTATTTAGTCAACTACATACTCATCTCAGAATTACTTCTAGAGTCATAATCATCTTGATATGATTTACAACAAAGTTGTCCTTCGATTTCTGATTCAGACTGATATCCATTCTACAAAATGCGATGCTAAAAGACTAGAAGAGAATTGTGAGAATTGAAAGTGGAGCACGGATATAATTCTCGAATAGCATAGGTTTTGTCGGTAAAGAATAGCCCAAGAGAGTTCCATTGAGAACATTAAAGAACTGCATGAATGATGTATCTAGTCACCATGAATGCAAGAGATTAGGGTGTGGTCACTTCCCTAGCTGATCATTAACACTTTCTCATAAACTCTTCCAGGTACAGACACAGAAGCTGAAAGTCGAGGCATGTTTCGTTCGCTAAATGTTTATGTTTTAATGAAGAGACAAGATTCCACAACATTAGGAAACTAAGTGATTGAACCATTGCACTGTAGGTTGTATAGCATAAAATACACAACCATAACGAGATGACGAATAATGCAATGCAATGTTGAGTTTCGAATTGCATTTGTACGGGTGAAAGGACTTACACTACCTGGATTTCAAATTAAACAAATTCAATTCCTGGGTGTCAATCATGAGAAGCAAAACCACAGGGCAAGTACATCCATAACCTGCCTAGCTTTATCCTGATGCCCATGCCTACTTACTTTGCAAGATCCAATGTTTCGTTATACAACTTGAATAGCTCGGTAGCTTCTTCCTTTTTAAAGCTCAAAACCTTCTTTAGGAACTGCTTTTCAGTAAATTTTAGCCATGTAGTCAAGCTACCATCACTAGTCCTGATTAAACCTTGCAACAACAAAGCTTGATAGACTGAACTCCTTGGAACAATCCTCTTCTCCAAGCTTAGAGACATAATTAGAGGATGTCTTGCAACCAATGAAGACTCCCAACCCATTTTATTTACAAGAAAATCCATCACCCTGGTGATCTTATCTTCTGATGCCATCATACAACACGGATTCCTTCGGAAAGCAACAAGAGTATCATCATGGGTCCAACCCAACTTCTTATAAACCTCAACCTTTTTTTCCCACGTAGATTTGCTCATTGCTGTCAACGCATGAATGGCTAACATGAACCCCGCCGTCGAAGAATTAAAACCCATCTTCTCGGCCTCATCCACACACTCTCTAAACCTATTGTTGCTCACCGTGAATGCCCCAGGTTGCTTCATCAACAACCCCGTAATACAGGTAGTGGGCACACCTGCTTTTTGCAGAATTTCAATGTTTGGTATCACTCGACTTTGATAACCCCGCAACTGAAGCGCACAGCGTCTAATAAAAGCTAGTGTTCTCTCTTCAGATGGAGTCAAATTACAAAAGAAATTAAAATATGGGATGATTGAGTTTTCCAAGCTTCTTGTCAAGATAAATTGTGACATAGACGTTATTCTGGCAATATCTGCGCTTGAGAGGCCTTTAGATTTAAGATATTCAAGCTTTGGCAATAGGGTCTTTTGGGAATCACATAATATCACAGGAGGGTAATTTCTAACGGCACTTGAGATTTGAGTTTGGGTGAATCCATGGTTCCTGAGGAATGCCAAGACTGTGTCCGGCTTATCGGGAGTTTCAAATTTGACACGGCTAGATGCTAAGAGAGCTTTTTCTGGGGACAACCCACACGAGTTTATGAGGTAAGTGACTGTGAACAACTGCTGATTCGAAGATTTTTCAAAGGATTTGAGAGGTGTGGAAAAAGGGCGCGTTTGACGGAAATAGAAAAAGTGGGTTGGAAAAGCTTTAGCAGCAGATACTACGTGGCGTGATTTGCAGAAAAACTTCAACATTTGATGAAATATTGCGCAGAGGAGGAGGAACTTACCTTTTACTTCAGAAGAGATTTTCACAAGTTTGGAATCTTAAACCCTCTTTTCTTCATGAACCTTAATAAGCCCTATTTCTTTCTGGACAAACCCCACATGAGTTTATGAGGTAAATTGAGTGTGAGCGAGTGCTGATTTGCTGAAGGTTGGATGGAAGTGAGAGAGATGATGAAAAGGTGATTTTGATTGAACTAGAGATCGCGGGTTCGTTTTACATGAGGCAGGGCTTCCTGCATATCGAAACTGGACAAGAACGTCAGGGACGTTTATCTTTCATTTTTCGACAAAATTCAATATTACTCTATTAGTTGTGATTACTTTTTTTTTTTTCTATTTATCTGAAAATCATTTCATTAATAAAAGCCCGAGAACCAAGTTATCCGGCACTTACATGATTCCAATCAAATACCGGAAAGACCCAAAACTACTAATACTCTGGCACGAGCACAGCACAAACTCCACGACGGGCATGGGGCTTAAAGATACATATTGCAAAACAGACGTAGACCTATAAGAGGATCGATGCATAAGATCCAGCCCAAGGCTAAGTAGTAAGAACCCTACGTTTCAAACCAAACGCTGAAAGCAAAAAAGAAATCTGCACTTCTTGGAATCTAAATACAAGACGATAACAGAACGAAGAAACAAAGCACAATAAATACCAAACTGGTATAAACATAGTAAAATTGAGTTGCCTCACTGAGTCGCCCCGTAAGAGGCTGAGTATCACCGAGTTAGCAAACCGGTTGTTTCTCAGCAACGGACCAAGATTTGGGGCCTCCGCCAACGGTAACCCGAACCATTATTCGCCGGAGGGACCTGGGCCGCCCTAACATCACCACTGAGTCAAAACGGGTCCCAAAACAAGGGAGGGGAAACGGTCACGGTAGAATGGAGGGCAGTCATGGTGTCGGGAGAGAGAGAGAGGCAGGAGAGATGACGAGGTGGAGCTATGATGGAGGCGAAGTGCTAGGAGGGGCGGGGGGTTATAGATCTGACTAGTTCAGAGGTCGGCCACGTTTTGCCCTAACTGATTCAAGAATCAATTGAAGAGTTTTTTCCAACTATTTATGCTCAATATTGTTTACCGTATTTTACGAAATAGGTCATTTTATATCAACCTAATTTCATTCAATAACTCAATTCTACTAATTCAGTTTAAATTATTTTGTGAAATTGTACTTTGCATCATTTTTTCTCACTTTTCCTTTCTTATTAAGATCCAAATAAAGAGGAGGAAAACTAAAGATTTCCCACCATTTATTTTGTTCAATTTTCCAAGCAAAGCATAAAATAGGCTCATCAACTAGCCCGTGAGGATGTTCATAAAAAGCTAAACTGCAAAGATAGCTTGTCAAAAGAAATTTGGAAACGATTCAATTTTGTTATTCAAAGCTTCCTCAGAGCATTCGAGACTAATCTCCTTGATCTGAATAGATAATGACAATTTTGTGAAGGTGGAAAAACAATCACAATTTGCTGGAGGGCTCCTAAAACGAGACGTATTTCCTACTGAGCAAAAACGATTTCAACACCACTTCACTCGTTCTACAGAAACCATCTACTTCAACCTCCCACATCACAAATGGTGGCTAGGTCATACGGTAGAGCTCTTAGATGCCCCACACTACATCCCGGGATCGAGTTTCATTTCCCCCTCTCTATGTAATAAATTAGGAATGACGGGAAAGAGAAAAAAAAAAAAAAAAAAGAACCACCCACATCCTTAGCATGCGTAGTTGAATGGGTAAATTAAAATTGCCCTCTTGCCTCTCAAAAAAAAAAAAACCCTCCCACCCAAAAGAAAAGAAAAGTAAAAAGTACGAAATGAAGTGGCTCATTGTAATCATCACATTTCTGAATAAAATACTGTAACAATTCGGCGCAAAGAGAATCCTCGTCATTAGGGACACAATTTCTTGTTATGATTCATGTTTCGTATTCGATGCAACTTCAATAAGTATGCAAAAATTACTGAAAGGCAATGAACATGGATGGATCAAGTGCATTGTTGAGATGAAGCCTATTAGAGCCTTCAAATTCCCCAATACAAAAATTGGTGTTGCTCACCAAAATTACTAACCACAGGAATATCTCACGCACAAGCAAAATCAATTTCGACAACTGTTAATTCTGTATCACACCACGTCATGAAGTCCTGCATCAAAAACACAAATCGAAATCAAAAAAAAAAAAAATGGAAGATGACATTATTGAGCAAATTACCAAACGAACGCATAAAATAATAGACGGTGCAATGCGCCGCAATGTAGAAGCATCAAATTTTGACACCTCAAAATTGTTGAATCCATACCTAAGAATCCAAACTTCTTGGGAATTGGATGTACTTTCTTAAGAGCGAAAGAACAACCTTTGCTAGAGCCTAGAAGAGATTGTTAGATCTGTCCGAGGCAATTCAACCACAACTGAACGTCATGCTCATCAAACAAGAGCTTTCACAAGGCAAGATCCTAATAGCAGGCTAGCAGCAAACAAAATAGAGCTAACTACCGCACTATTTTGTACCTAAGACGACCAATTTCACCAAAACTGAAATCATTCTCACCATATAGATTTAAAACGTAGATTGGCAACCGACGGTTACCTTGACCAAATTACCAAATAAATAGCATGATACACTACATCAAGCCACAACGATTACAAAATTGACAGAGAATCCACTTCACCGTAACCTGGAGCTTCAACTTCCATTTGTAAAAGTGGAAGGACTGGGAATACCATGGTGCTGAAATGAATCTGATCTCATCAGTCATCCAGCTGTTGGAAGAAAAAAAGGGACAAGTATTAGCTACTGCCTACAGTTGTATCCAATGGCTACTGGCTTGAGCTATCTGTACAAGGGAACTACACTCCAAGTCCAAAACCAATCTATGTCTCGCGTTCCATATACTCCATGGGATGCTAGAGGTTTGGATGAGAATGTTGCTGCTTCCTGCCCTTAACTAATATGAAATGCATAAACCAGAATAGGAACCAATTTAGAGTATAAGTTACACATTCAGATGCAAGCAAATATAAATGACATTGAACGAGTGATATAAATACTCCATCAATTAACAGCCAGAGAGCTCCTTCCACCTATGTAGGGGAAGGCATGAAACAAGATTTTGTGCAATCACTTAGAAGAGATCCATGAGTGCAAAATCTCACAAAGCCATGAAAACCCATTTCTCCCTTGTGACTTTATATCATTTGGCACTACTCATGCATCTCCAATAAATGGGTTCCAAATATGTGGGTTCTCAACCCATTTTCTTCACCAGACAATCCAATTCAAACAGGTGAAATTCATTGACGAACTCACAGGTAAACAATGCTAGGTTAGTCTTTAAAAATGAAAGAACAATCTTTACAAGATGGCCAAAGTATAAAGGCCCTCCAGATGGAAGGATAGCCACAAAATCAAATGAATCAGAGAGAGTAATTAATCAACTATATAAACTGATATCCTAAATAAGTCTCCACTCATAACT
Organism: Gaultheria prostrata; assembly: GCA_036023075.1. Taxonomy (NCBI): domain Eukaryota; kingdom Viridiplantae; phylum Streptophyta; class Magnoliopsida; order Ericales; family Ericaceae; genus Gaultheria; species Gaultheria prostrata. Next base: position 41,463 of record JAXBDA010000049.1, on the reverse strand, counting down.
CCTCTCCATATGATTTACCACAAAGTTGTCCTTAATCTTGGGAAATGATAGCAGCACTCTACTTTAGCTCCTCACACTCCAATTGTGCAATGCTAAAAGAATAAAATGGGAACTGCGAGAACTAAAGGTGGAGTGTCGACATAATTCCCCGTATAATTCTTCAAGGGCAAAGGTTGTGTTTATAGAGTATGGCTCAGGACTCGGGACAGTTCCATTGGAACATTAAATCATGTCATGATATATTTATGCACCCTGAGTGCAAGAGATTGGGGGTTAGTCACTTCCCTAGCTAATCATTTGCACTCTCTTGACCTCTCCTCCAGCAACATACACAAAAAGATTAAATTTTTTTTTTTTGATAAGTGAATGAATAAACTAGAAACAAAGCACTAAGGGAATGCTGCCCATGTACAAAAATAGACGATTACAAAAGAGCCCTAGACCCTCCTATTAGTATAAAATGGTCAAACGAGTCTATGAATTGGTCAAGGGAAGGATTACATCCCCCTGGTCCTAGCTATACAAACTACTAGTCAAAAAACTCTTGATCCTAAACAAAGGTTGTTGCACCCCTTCAAAACATCTCATGTTCCTCTCATGGCACAAAAAGATAAAATTAGCAATGCCATAATCAAATTCTTGTAAACATAAGACATAGGGAAATAAGAAGTGAAAAATGGCAATGAAAAAAATTCACAATCAGAACACAATGATAAGTCATTCGGTGCAACAGAATGTTGAGCTTCTAATTGCGTTTGAAGGACCCAAAATTGTTGTACTTCAAAATATTCAACCCTCACGAGTTAAACATGATATGCAAAACTGCAATGCTATTGTATGTCATGTTGGTATCGAAGGAGACATCCTTAACCTGCCTCCATATCCCTGGACACAAATCCTAGTTACTTTGCAAGATCCAACATTTCCTTGTACAACTTCAAAAGCTCAGGAGCTGCTTCCACCTGATAGCTCAAAACTTTCTTTAGGAACCGCATTTCAGAAACTAGAAGCAATGTCTCAAGTCCAATATCCTTGCTCGTAATTAAACCGTTTGACAACAGAGCTTGATAAACTGCATTCCTTGGAACAATCCTCTTCACCAAGCTCAATTTTACAACTTCTGGCCTTCTTACAAAGAATGAAGATCCCCACCCTGTTTTATTGACAAGAAAATCCATCACCTCATCAATCTTATTCTCTGATGCCTTCATACAAAATGGATACTTCTTGAAAGCTGCAAGGAGCTCATCATTTTTCAAACCCCATTTCTTATAGGCCTCGACCTTCTTATCCCATGTTGACTTAGCAAGTGACCTTCGCACATGAACTGCTAACACAAAGCTCGTTCTCAAAGGATTGAAACCCATTTTCTCTACCTCCTCCACAACCTCTCGAAACCTATCGCTCCCCACCCCGAATGTTCTAGGTTGTGTCGTCAACAAATACCCAATATTGGCCTCTGGCACATCGGCTTCACGAAGAACTTCTATATGGGGTTTTAGACGGGTTAGATGATTTTCCCGAAGTATCCCAGGATACCGTTTAATAACAGCCACAGTTTTCTCCTTAGATTGAAGCAAATTGCTAATGAAATCAAAAGTTGGGATGACTCTGTTTTCCAAGCTTGTTTTCAAAATAAATGGACAGGTAGATACTATCACAGCAACATCTGCGCTTGGAACGCCTTTAGACTTAAGAAATTCGAGTTTGGGCAAAAGGGTTTTCTCGGTATCGCATACGAGTAAACGAGGGAACTTTTTAATAATTGCTGTAATCTGAGTTCGTGTGAATCCTTGATTCTTGAAGAATGCGTCGACTGAGTCCGGCTTATCACGAGTTTCGAATTTGACATACTTTGATGCAGAGAGAGCTTTTTGTGGAGTAAACCCAAATGAGTTCATGAGGTAAGTTACGGTGAATGAATCTTGTTTTGTAGGATTATGCCTTGATTTGAGAGAATGGATTTCAAAGAAATACATATTTTGGGCTGGCGAAGCTCCTCTAGCGGCAATTCTACTTATAAACTTAAACATTTGATGAACTTTTTGGCAAATGAGGAGGAATTTACCAGTTGTGCTGAGGAGATCTTCACGATGTTTCGAATTTTTTCCTTGAAGCGCTCTTCTTTCATGAACCCGTAACCCTCTCAAGCTGTCGGACTGTCACTGTGTTCAAATCGATGATTGAATACCAGAACCTGAACCAGGGTTTTTGACGACATTAAACCTTAAATACGCTTTACACCCCGTAGTATTGTCGAAATGTCATCTTGGCCATGTTTAATCTTTCGGGAACTCCACTTACGGTCGCGCTGTCGCGGTATCATTTTTATAACCAAACTTACAATCGATTTATTATGTTAGCATATAAGCTTTATTATTTTGATAATTAGATACGTTCATCTTTAGAGCACTTTGAGAGTTATAAGAATACCGATATTTACGTTTATAGGATATTGATAGTTTTTTTTTTTTTTATCGGCTAGAATATCAATAATTGCATAATCAGAACAGAAAAGAACTAGGAGTAACTCGCATAGAAATCAACTGTGGTTATTCATTTCTCCACTTATTGTCTTTGAGTCTCATGAATGCTTTCCTTATTATTTTGTTTCCTGTAATTTCGATAAGGATTAAAATCGTGCACATTGGAGGGTAATTTATGAAACCTTTTTCCGATACATTGTCACTTTTTTTTCTCATTTGAAAAAACTTAGGAAACAAAGCAATGCTCCTACTCCCACTCCTTGAGGACGGTTATGAACCAAATTTGTTTTTTATCTCACTTTTTTTTTTATCCGAAAAAAAAAAAAAGGACAATTCCTTCTCACTTGATCACTTCAAGTTTATCTGTAAATAGAAAGAATAAAGAGGACAATTACTTCTCTCTCACCAAAAATCACTCACATATAAACATGGCCAAGATGCTTTGGACCATGAATGAAGGAAGTATGGTAATGAGTACAGAAATTAATTTGGGACTCTAGGTCTGCCCTCCCTAATGTCTTTTGGCTTTGATTTGAGGGTATGGTTCTGCAACAAAACGTTCATGTAGCTCCTCGGTTCTTGGAGGTTTAGGGGGCCACTGTTTCAGTGGTACTCTGAGAGCAGCCACTTTGTGCATATTGCCAAAGGTTAGGTCTGTCTCCAATCATCCCTCACGCCATACCCCCAATGATTAGGGACTAGATGGGTTCTATCATTGTTTATTGTTGTGAAGTCATAGAATGAAGCATTTGTACGTGAACTCATGAATATAACAGGTTAAAGCACTCCCTCCGTCCGTCTTTGTTGTCGATTTTTGAAATTGATGTCATTATTTATTGCTTTAAATTTCAATTTCTAATGATTTATTGATTTTGCGAATTTTGTATAATAAAACTAATTAAGATCTATCAAACAAGATCCATATCGCACATTTAATGAGATTCATATTGAAAGACATAAGCAATATAAAATGACATGAATTTCAAAAATGGATCAACAAATGCGGACAAAGGGAGTAGGAAAATAGCCATGTCCTGAAGTTTTAGTGTTGGTAACATAATTAGCCATTAGTGGACGTGGTAACTCAGAAACATCATGTTTTCAAAATAAAAAGAAGTTTAATTTAAACAACAATCCAACTGGAAATTTTGCAGTAAGTTTGTTAGTAAGAATCCCCCATTCACAAAAACCAGAACTACACTAGACATACTGCTTTGGATCTATCATTGGCCTTGTGACCATCACAAAAACTTACAAAAGAAATATGAAGAAAATATAGCAAAACACATGGGAATTGTGCCTTAGCTCAAGTTAGCCATCACCAGACCGATTTCCCAAAAATCGACGCAAAAACATCTGCTTTTCTATAACTCGTATTTTGTAAAGAGCCTTCAGTACATCTTCGGCCAACCATCACAATTTCAGCTTTGTTCTAGGCTTTTTTAGTACAGTGCCTCCAAGGTCCTTCAATGGCTTTAACAGAAAAAAAACCAGAATTACTAAGCAAAAGCCACAGTTTTTTTAGTATAAGGAGGGGAATCAAGAAAAACGATGAAAATAATCAAACCTTCTGTTTCTTGTTTTTTCCAATAGCATTCTTTTTCTTCTTCTTCTTTTTTTGTTTCTTTGTCTCGATTTTTTCTTCATCTTCCAGTTCCTGTCAATATAGCCAGTTAGATACCAATAGGGTAAAAATAGGTCATAGAAGAAGATACGCAAATACATGTTCAAAGCTTTTCCCTAAACGAGAACACAAAATCAAACCACCTCAGAGTCACCAAAGGAGTCTACATGTCGAATAACTCTTCCTGAATGTGAAGTCCCACCTGTTGTATAAATTCGATTGTTGGTTAGTCACAAATAGAAGAATACCAAACCACACAGAGAAACAAAAAAAATAAAAATAAAAAAAATAAAATAAAAGGCCACCATTAATTCAATGCAACTCAGTTCAGTGAATGAAATTATGAGTTCATCTAAATTACACAACACTTCTTCCTTAAGAATTTTGTCTGTGATTGATTAGATAGATCCTTCACTATTCCCAAACATCCCGAGTACCCAGAAAAACCAGCTGCCACACTGCCAACTTCATTACAGAAAGAAATACCAATGGCAAGAAAGTAGAAGATCAAGAATCCCACCAGGCACCAACACATCAAACTCAACCAAAAAGAAAACCAACAGAAGAAAGATAGTAGAAAATACAGTCCACCAAAACTGCCTCAGCAAAGGTCAATGTAACAATGAAACCAGCCGGTAGAAAGCTGAAAAAATTGAAGCAGCATAGAACTCAGAAAAGTTATGAGCAATTCGAAAAGAATGCAGAGGTTCCAATTGTCATGGACCGCAGAGCGCGATAGTATTGTGCAGCATACACAAAGTCATGCGTGTTGTGGATCCAACCCAGCAAATTACCCAAGGGAACTTCTGGTATCTTCAATAGACTTGTAACACGAGCTAATGAGCTATTCATTGTAGCAATAGGTCATCTCCGTTATATTATGTATTCTTCTCCATCATAAAAAAACCACGACAGCGCCAGTGAACATAGCCCACATTAGGTGAACATGTCAGGTATTTTTGGAAGTTCATTCAAATATTTACATTTGAGAAAGAGAGATTCTATCCACACCCTTGATTTCTCATACCCCCATAAAAACTTCTATTCTCTTAAATTCAAACTTTTCAATCAGCAAAAAAAGAGAGACAGAAATAAACATGTCTGGTTCTCAAAATAGACAACCTTTTTTATAAAATGAAATCCCAAAACTTCAAAACCAAATTTTACACACAAGCATTCTCTGATCAAACATCAGAAACACAAATTTCAGATCAAAAGCGCGCCGGTCGCAAGACTCGCAACACACAAAAAATTTCAAACTGCAGAAATTGCGGTGTTACTCCCTCTTCTCACTACAAAGCCTTACAGCTCACTCAGACCCTTCTTCAACCACCCTCCAAACTCTAACCTTACTATCCTAGTCCACAACAGAGTGAGAAAAAAACAACAATGGCAGACAAGGAAAACAGCGTGCGGGTCACGCGCTAAGGGAAAATGAGGGCAGCGCTAGAGCCTCCACAGCCGGCCATCTGGAAGGGGGTGGCGTTGGGTGAGATTCCGACCAAGTCAAATATTCCGTCGACTAGGGATCTGGGTTTTGAGCCGCAGCCAAAAAAGGGGGAAAAGAAAGGCGAAGAAGAAGGCCGTGACTAGTGAGAATATTTAGGCGAAATCGGAAGATCCCCTAGTGTGTGAGCCTTTTGAGTCCGAGATGTTTGAGTATCTTCATAACATGGAGGTTAGTGGGTTTACATTAGTTCTCTGTAGTTTGATTTCGTTGGAAATGGGTATGCTTAGTTTTGTGAATTGAAGAATGGATGGGTTGGTGTCAGTAGCAATAACTTGTTCAATTTGATTGTGCTTTTCATGTAAGTTTTGGGAAGAGGCGGCAGTGGCAACTTGCGTGGCTAGGGTTAGATAGGGCTGGGGTTTTAAGGTTGAAGATGAAGTTGTGGGTTGATGGCAGTACATAAATAAAGTTCCAAATATACCCCTGCACTTGGGGGTAAACACAAATGGAGTTAGACCCAGGGACCAATTAGATACACATTGTGAATATTGGGGATGCAATAGACACGATTTTTATATTGGGGACCAAATTGACATTTCGCTAATATACTGGGGACCGTTTGTAAAAAAAAAGCCGAATAGGTATTTACTTTCTTCATAACCGAGCCATTTCCTCCCGCGGATCAGTAATTTGGCCTTTCAGCTTCCTGAACACTATGTTTCACAGGCAAGCAAAATCTAGTGAAGTGATTGAAAGCTTTTGGATAATCCTTCATCTATTGTGATTATAAATGATGAAAGCAAGGGATTCACAAGTTTAACATGGCCAAACGCTAGATCGATGAGTAAGTCTATACGCCCAACGTTTCATCTTAATAATCCATATGGAATAAAATTATCCATGTACCTATTCTTTGTGTACTGAAAATAGAAGCTACTGGAGATGGATCACATTAAACAAGAGTCAATATCATTATGTCAGATCAGCTAAATCCACAATATACGGTGCGTAAACCATATGATCTAAGATGAAAGACCATAGTTTAGACATAGAACGAAAATATAGATCATGAAAACCTGCAGAGTATTGCTAATGCAAGGCTTGAAAGCCATGAAATGATGTGCATTACTGCATTGAATATCGGAACGAAAACAAAAGGTGTATCCACTACTTAACTAGGTTTAGCTAGTCCACTGAACACTCAGAGACAAAAGGATATGAAAACAAAAGAAACTGCCAGAAGTGACTAGTAATTACTTGCATTTACAGTATCTTTGGCATTTTTGACAGCCAGTTCAAGAAGTTCGGGTTTTAAGGAAGCCAATCCATTAGGATCCTGGAGTTTTCTTTCAAGGAATTTCGCCAAAGCAGCAGCCTTGTTTGTTGTCAATGGCCCACCAGGGTGAGCTAACCTAATACCAAAAACACCAGACCAAAAACTTCAATATTAAATAACAGATTGTGATCGAAGGCCTTATGGACTCATGAAAACTCATCTACATATGTTGTCAGTTGATATATTAATAAATGTTACACATAACGGAAAAAGAGAAAAAAAAAATTCTTCTTTAAGTCATTCGGGCACTTCGAGTGTAGGGAAGAAGTATTTACAGAAAAATAGTTGGGTCGACTCGCGCCAAATTCATTAAAGCATGTGACGTGATAATTGATTTGGAGAACCAAATTCCATTGAAATTTTCAAAATGTGAAAATGAGAAAGAGACACAAAGCTAAACCTGATATTCCATCTCATTGTGGTAAGATTGAATTCACATTTCAAGATTCAGAAATCATATCTCTACTTTATATGACCATAAGAGCAATGGAACTTAGGGATTTGCTGGTCAAGGCATGACTTGGGGTTTGCTTCCTCCTTAGCTCTCAAGTTTGGAACATCTTTACATACAATCAACTCCTATAGCGCCAGTCCATAAAGAACTTTGCTCTGGCTTTAATTGAGCCCCCGCTAATAATAAACGGTGAGATTGGTCACCACGATTAATCGAGTTAAGCGTCAACTGACCAGATACCAGAGTTACCAAAATATACACTACGGACCATTAGTCCACTACAAGAGGGGTGAATCAATCTAATACTTCAAAACCCAACAGGAAAAAAGCATAAAAAGAAAAACCCTATCGCTGCAACTGCAAAAGGCTTCTTTCTACACATAATGGCATAAAGACACATTGCCACAAAGCTAATATCACTTCCTATCTCTCCTCGTTCTAACAAACAACAAAATTCTCCTTACATACCACTTAGTATATGTTCTGTCATAGAAACAATCGATCGAATATATAATGCAGATACCGACCTGGGATTTGGTCGAGAAGGAGGGGGAGCAGAAGGAAGCGGCGCGAATTTGCTTCCACGAAGAGCCCTTCGTTCATCCTCTGTTAGTTCGTCCATCCTCTCTCTCTCTCTCTCTAGATTTCTCTCTCTATCGTTGTCTGCTCCACAGCTTGTGAAATTCACATCGGATTACAACGCCTCTGTACAAAAAGTCATAAACACGGTTTCAGGGGTTTAATTTGATAATTTCTCTCACCTGCCTGAAGTTTTAGATAATTTTAGAAATCTCCCCTAAGGTTTTCTAAATGACGATTACCTTTCTTCTTCTTTTTTTGCTGACAATATTAAAGTTTCCCCTTCCGTTAATATGACTCCATGGGGGTAATTTTCATGGAAATTGCTCCCTCTTTATTTACAGCGTGTTTGAAACTTGAGGAAAATAAAGCCCGAAAAGAAAAAAATAGCACTTTCAAAGGAACAACAATGCTACTTACCCCGAAAATATGTCCTGAAAATTACCTAAAAGTGAGATCAATGGTTCAGATTCACTTGAATAACTATCCCAACCGTTGATTCCATTTTCGGGGTAATTTTTAAGACACCTTTACGGCTTTACGGGATACTTAGCATTTTTGTTTCAGGAAAGTGTAGAGGAAATTTTCACTGTGTTTCCAAACAAACCCTAAACTCAACCAAAAGCTTTCAAACCAGAATACTTATTTACACTATCTCTACGACCAAATAATCCTAAACTCATCAACAACTCCAAGTTCTTACAAATAAACCCCAAACCGCATTTTCTATTGTTCAACCCCCAAAAAATGAAGTCATATGGAGTAACTGATACATTCACTTGCTCAAATTCTATTCAGCACTTGCAAAGTTGAATATATTAAGTAGGTCTAATAATTACATTTTTTCACTCACCACGACCACCAAACCACAACACCTTCTCAATAGTTAAATGAAGCTGTGTAAAGGTGATGGCGGCGGTGATGGGCTAGGGAGCGAGTCAAGGTGGTGGCACTACCACACAAGGGGTCATTTAGTGCTCTTGGAGCAATGCTCCACGTTACATCGCAACACGTCCTTTTATTCCCTAATAATTTACCAACACAAAAGTCATTGGTCCCGCAATTTTTGTCAATCACAACACAAGCAAAAAACAATTTAATTGAAATTGAAATACGAATCGTCTGTGCCACAGGTTGATTAGATTCAAGAAGCCGACCTCAAGCAGTTATCCATGGTAATAGAAAAGCATGAGTCCGCCCAGAGTAGCAAAACAATATCATGAAATTTCACTGAACTCAGCAACCGCCGTGAGAAATCACAAGACATAGTAGAAAGCAACGGTACCAATTATAGATGTCGCGAAAGTGAGAGAAACAAGCATCTACGGAGCCATGAAAGAGAACTGCAACATTACAAACTTGAAAGCTTAACAGATAACAATCTCTCCCTACATAGGCATGCAATCTGAAATCAGTAAAGAACAAATTACAAAAACAAATTGCAGTATACAGACGGTAAAAAGCCGATGGTCTCATTGGTGCACTAAACAAATTACATAAAGCTACAATTTTTCCGACCGACGGGCAATTTTGTCCTCTCCTCGCACGACTTGTAAGTTGAGGACAAAAGGTACAAGAATTCTCTAAGTTCCTGGGCTTCGGCAGTCATCAAATTAGTATCTTGAGATTGACAACATTTTTACAGCAATTTGTGCTCACCTTCACCACCATGACTTCATTCCCACAACATTTGGTTCCATTTGAAGCATCGATCCAGTTCGGAATATCGAGTAGCCAAATCATGCTAGGTACCTAAACAGATTAGGGTTGTCCTTGTCTCTTTCCAGATAGTCCCGAGTGATCAAATCTTCAATCCTCTTCTTAATAGCTTTGAAGTCCGGCTGTGATCATTTTATACTCATCATTATGTTGTAACTAAAGGAACAAATGGGCTAGGTAGAATATTAGTGTAAACAAAATAACTGCTCTAAGGTATACCTTGAACATGCGTCCCAATTGTTCCACGCACTCCATTACCAATTGCTGGTGGCCCAAAACTTTCCTACTCTTCATGATACGCACAATAGAAGCATCGATAGCATACCTTCTGTCCTTATCGACATCTTCAATAACCTTTTTCTTCTCGTCGACAGGAGGGAGAGGAATCTGCATTCCAAAACAGTTTCGCATCCAATCATAAAATCAGTGAAAGGAAAGAGATACCGACATGAGATACTGAGTTAAAATGGAGACAATTGTCTTTATACCTTGATACGTCTCATCTTGTCGGTGAACTTGGAGTTGAACTCGAAGTAATCAGTAGGAGAGATTGCCTTGGTGTTTGGCTCTTTATTAAGAATTTTATATTTTGCACATGACAGGGAATGGAGCAGTCTAACAACATCATCATCCGTCAAGTTTAGCTGAGTCATGATTTCCTGGTAACTCAATCTATCCGAGGAATTGAAGAGCAGCAGAGCAGAAGCCTGTACAAATGAAATGCTCAATCTCAAACTTCCGCACTAAGTTTCCAAAGACCATGCATCAAATTACAAGTTATTTTTCCAACAAAATACCTGGTAGGTTGTCACAATAAGCTCCATGGTTTTAGGTTCAAATTTTCCATTAATGTTACAAGTGCCCAATGAGTATATCCATGTAAGTTTCCTGTGCTTTGTTTTTGTTTGATAGAATTCTCTGAAAACTTCAACACACTTAACCTGAACAGAAGTATAGAATAGGATGTCCGTGAAAATATTCTCCCACACAGTATAACAAATCCATGTTAGCGGCCTAGTTTCCCAAATGATTTTATCAAAATGTGAAAAAATCAACCCTTGAGGAAGAGGTTTGATAAAATCTCAGCTTTTTTGCATTGAAAAAGCTGAGATTTTATCAAATCTTGATTTTATCTTTGATAAAATCGTTTGGGAAACTCACCCTAAATTTTAACGAATCTAACAGAATACCATTTCCGCTGGGAGGTTGAGATCAAAAGATTTGTAACTCGGCCAAAAGCCAGTAGTCAGGACAGTAACAGTCAAGTCGATCCCTGGATTTGCATTCGGATTACTGCCAAGATACTCCTCAAAGTTGGTTTGATTTTCCCTAGCCAACGTCAAATCTGTGACCTGAAAAACAGAAAAGCAAGAAAAAGTTGTCTCAATCAGAATCCCTAAGCACGCTAAAGCACAACTTGCGAGTGACTAGGGCCCTGTTTTTTACTGGATTAATATTGTAAAAGTGAAGCGTTATACACTCCCATACATAAGTAATCAGATCAGATTTATGCGAGGTGATTACTAATATTGGTTATGCTTCATGGATATCTTATCATATAGAAATAATCCTAGCAGCAAAAGTTACAACAAAATGTGGGACATGCAGTCCCTGCTATTTATAGCACAATCCAAGGTCTTTATCCAGACAAACAAAAGGAGGCCTAGAGGTTGCAGACAACTCACCATCCCCTCCATCTTTGAGGTGAACTGACCACCACACTGCTGCTTCAGCTTTGTGAGAATACTTCTCTCATGCTCATCATTAGCACTCTTGTCAAAAAGTAAGCGCCGAGCAAGCTTTTTTCTGCCAGCAGGTACAACACAAAACCATCATGTAATTCGATTCTCAACCGTTCTATTCTGTAAGGACTTTAACAGACCACCTGATGTATTAGGGGATACATAATTTTACCTGTAGAATTCAGCGAACAGATCCTTATCGCTAATGTAAGCAAGCAGCTTTACTACCTATAAATAAAATAACAAAAGATCCAATTTGAAACCTTCTGTACTCAACCACAAGTCAAAACGCATGCTATAATGAAAGCAGCATACCTTCTCCAGAGTTTCTTCAATCGCTTCATCACTCAATTTCTCACTACCACCTTTCTTCAGAATATTATCGCAAAATGTAGCCAGCAGTTCTGCACTTGAGCTTCCACCAACACCCTTATTGCAGAAGACTTCAAAAGCCTCCTTGAGCGCCTAAGCCAAAAAAAAAGAGAAGTTGATGCAGGAATAATAGAACAATTTCCAGACAAGGGGAAGTGCTTTTATAAGTATAACAAACCTTGTGAAAAAGCGTATGGTTCATAAAACAGTCGTTTACGTATGCCAGGTACTTATCATGAAGCTCAATCACCTTTCTAACGAAAACCTGTAATCCAGACATCTTACTCAGTTCTCAATCAAAGACTACTGTCAAGTTCTAGAAAAATTTCCAGAATAAGACATTACCTGTTCCTGCAGACCGACCACATCTTTCTTGTCTGCCTGTAAAAAAGAGTTTCTTAGCATCAGACTTAGTGACTATTATCAAAGAGGTGATCCTAAAGGCATGAGTGAGTAGAAAGTACGTATCACATTTCCATCCAGATAAGGCAAAGAGAAGAAAAGGGGGGGAAATCAAAACTTTGTTGAGCAGTCACCTAGGTTTTGCATGATCAGTATCATTAAATTGATTTTACTGAAATAGAAATAAATATTCTATCCATCACAAGATGCAAGGGCATAAAGAAATATTTACTTGAATTGGCAAAAAAAAAGGAGTACATATAAGATCATGCTTCTTCTTCAATGATGCTTGTGAGGTAAAACAACTGTCATTTAATTTAGAATAACAACACGTCCATGCGAGGAATAATTGGTATAACGTCCATACATAGCCCTTGATAAAAGTCTGTTCATTGAAGAGATGGATAAAACACATAACTAGATTTCCAATCACTGACTACCTCAATCATTTATACACCTAAGATGAAGTATGTACGCAGATTACATATTAACTTGATTCTGCACAATGGTATACGTAAAGTGTCATAGCCAGTTTTAAATCCAAAATTGTGAGGCCAACTATTAGTTTTCTGAAATGCACCTCCTCAGAAGGAAATTTCAAAAAGACTAATCAACAATAAAGAACACCAACCTTCTTGTTGCTAGCTGCATCTTCTGCTTGTTTAACTAAAGCTGTACCTTCAGCAGTAACATGCTGCATTAAGAACCACCAGGAAACACTTCAAAATTTAACGAGGAAGAAACAAAGAAGTAACCGAGGTTCTGGGCAACAGGATTTTCAAAAAAATGAACAAAAGAGTGCAAATAAGGCACAACAAACCTGTTTAAAAATACTAGAAACAGGATCTAGGCCTTTAGGTATTTTAGAAAAGAGCCTATACATCCTCGACAAATCCTCCACCTAAAGGAGATGAGAACAAGGTGAATAGTTCAATCGTTGATCTTTATTAAACTAAACAGCAAAAGGTTTCAAACAATATAACATACGGCAAGTGGGTACCTTGTCATCCCTAAGCAAAGCATGACATCCGGAGTGCTCCTTCTCAAGCAATTGGGTTGCATAAACGGACAACAACTCATGTTGAACTTTCTAGAGAAAGACCAAAAAATAACAATGAGGTATATCTTATAAATTAGTCTTGAAACAAGAAAGGTGGAAAAGAATATCTTTTGCTTGATGATAAGCAAGAGCGTAACAAAATATCACCCAATCTTCCCAAGATGAAGGCACCCTCATACTATGTTTACCATGAGAGAGAACAAACCTCGAGCAACTTCGACTCGCTACTTGAATGTAGGTAGTGAGAAACCCTGTCCTTCTCTCGTTTCAAACACTCCTCGGCCTGGAGTTCCAAAAGGATATTTAGAAATTGCATAGGACTATCAAACAAACATTCTGAACCTATTTAAGAAAAAAAATAATTAATGTTTACTTTCAACATATAATCTGGACAGGAATCCTCCAAGATCCAGTTGGAAGCCTTCCGAGAATAATACGCAGCTGTATCTTTGAGCATAGCAGCTTCAAAGTCGTTCTCGTAAGAATCCATTTGCCCCATTCCAATCTCAACAAAAATATCCAATACATTCTTTAACAAACCCCTGTCAATCTGCTCTCCCTCTCGCTCTTGATCAATCTGGTTAGAAGATGCCATTGATAAACCTTAGAGTGGGAAACGTAAAAGAATTAACAGTTCAAGCAATGGCTTGGAGCAGCTGACATACCAGAGATATTACGGCATCCCTTACTTTCCCATTTAACTCCAGGTAGACCTGAAATGAGAATAAGAAGATCATGATGCAGATGACAAGTCCTATTTCAACATTAAACCTAAAAAGGGAACTACTGACGGTTCCATGAAATAAGTATGGGAAACAAAGATAACAATATAGCAGTTGAGGAATATGAATGATATACCAGATCGCGGAAGCAAGTCAGTCCAACTTCGTGAAGTGCTGGAAGTGACCTCCGAGCAATGAAGTAGCGATCAAGATAATGAAAGAATCGTGAAAGCCACCTGACCATCACTTTATGATTCGACCACCTCTTCACGAGTTCTCTCAACATGAACTCATCATGCTTCTCTCTTAAAGAAGGCAATACCTAAACCAGACAGCCGACAAATGAATTAATAGCCAGAGAGCTTACAAAACACTACCTTCAAAATTTAAGATGGACAAAACTTCTATTCTGTGTGAACTTCAAAATCTAGTGTGGCTATCGTAAAGGCAAAAAAGTGGATTTCAATCATAACCTAAATGCACATGGTACTTTTTTATTTTGGCCATCCACAACGGCTTTTCTAACGCATCATGGACAGCTATTAACCCTTGTGTGGAGTAATAACCAAACATAAGCTGCAAAAATTGATACTCCCTCAGTCCTCAATTTTTAGTCCCCATGACACTTTATGTTGTCCCAAAAAGATTCACTGCTTGAAAGTAATTGACAAAAATTGATGAGTTTACTCTTTTAGCCTTCCTTTTTTAAATGAGACAATGCAATGATGATGTTTCGAAGGGAAAAAGAGAAAAACAAAAAATGACAAGTGCAATGATGATGTTTTCTAAATAAGTTGGAATCCCTAAAAGGGACCAATAAGTGGGGACGGAGGCAGTATAGAAGAAGGTTCAATCGTCTTGTAAAGAATCAACCTCTGTGAAAAATACAAGCCGCACATGCACAATAAATGCTATAGCAACAACACCTACTTTTTCTCAACAATATCGCTATTTGTTACAATAACACGGCCCAGGGGATGGTCCAGTGTGGCACTTCCAGGGGCAACAAATAATTCAACAAAAAAAAAGTCAAATAAGGACACATTTGGTGCATGACCTTAGGCCTATGTCTGCCTGATCAACAGACCAGGCTAGGCAGGCGGCCGTCTGGGGCCCCCAAAATTTGGCCGTGGCAATGGTTACAACAAGAAGAAAAAGATGAAAAAGAAGTCACGGTAAGGCTATTAAAACTTTTTCTCGTTTTTTTCTTTCCATGAGATTTCTAGTATTAAAGATTACAGCCTACATGATTTGTTTTATTAAACGTATTTATAGTTAATCTTTCTACAGTTTGGCCAAATTATTTTACTTTATCTCTTGACTAGAATGGTCAAATTAGATATTACCATATATCATATTAGAGAAATGCCCACTTTAGACTTTTTTGATAGAAAAGATTTGTACTCCTTTAGGCTGTGTTGGATGGGTTTTGAAAAGAAAATTTTGAGAAGAATTTTTTAGATAGTGTTTGGTTGGATTTTTGAAAATGAGAATAATTAGGAAATGATTGGAGAGAGATAAGAGAGAAAAATGAAAATAATGAGTGGAGAGAGAAATGTAAGTAATAATTGAAAGAAGAAAAATTCTTTTTGAAAATTTTGTTTGAAAATGGGCAAAAAAGGCTTCCGAACAAAGCCTTAATCTTTCGACAGGTTGTTTCATTCAGTTTCTCGTAAAAATACCTCAAAAAGGTGTTTCAATAAGAACTCAATTGTGTGAACATATACTTCCACCATCCGTATCGTTTGTCAACTTTTTAAAAACTGTGTCGGTATCGTCATCAGGGAAAACTAATTAACTTCATGCGCATTTGTAAAATGTTCGCATCAATTTGATGCTTTTAATTAATTTTCTGATTGTTGCAATAGCAATAAACAATTACAACTGAAAAGTGGAAAGTGGAAACTATTTTTATTGACATAATGACACGATTTATGGGACAGAGTATCTATCATTTGAAGATAATGTTGTTTCTTTAATTTTTTTCATTTAGAAAATTTAAGTCCCTGTTTTACATTATCGTCTAGGGCCTCGAAAATCTCAGGTTCAGCCCAAGGCATAGATAGGTTAGATCAAGGAATCACACCCTTTTTTTTAAGTAATCACTCCTTAAAATATCATGCTAATAACAGTTGTGTATGCATGCCTCTGTTGTTTTTCCATTTGCGGCAACTATAGATCAGATAGATGAAACTGCCTTACCGTAGAAGTAATATATTCTTCGAAAGACTCCCGGTACTTATCATACAGCTGCTGCGAGTAATCATGAGGGGGCTTTTGAGTGCACATATTGTAGATGGTTCTGTATAAACAGTTAAGGAGAAGACTAACGTGCAGTAACAAAAATCATTAGTCATACAAAAATAAAACAGGAGACTTAAAAGGATACGTATAGAGCATCATGTAGTCCTCCGAACTGAACTGCGGCTCGGGCAGTCCTTCCAGAATATTCTTCAGTTTGGTAATCCCTTTTTGCATAAACTCCCATCCCTGGTCCAAGTCTATAGTCTTCCGCTCATTCATCGTCATCTTGCCACGCTCTAATCTCCAGCTTCAACTAAATCTACAAATCACACTTACAAAATTTAACCACTGAATACCATTCTAATGCTGTAGCCAATAACTCATAACCAAACCCTACAAAAATCAAACAAAAACATCATCAACTGCCAGCACAAACCTAATAAACAATAGAATCAACACAAATTGCGGGCCAGTTCTCTTCTCGGAACTAGTTTCCCAATCAAATTAGGGTTTTCATCTATAACGACCATTAAGAAGAATCTCAGGCTGAGGAATTTCCCATAACCGCTAGATTATCATTTTTTGCAGTAAAATACTCAAAAAACACTTAGGCCCATCTAAAACGTCACTGTCTTGACAAAATGAATGGGCCATAATTCTTCCCAACTAAAAAACCACAAACAAGAAACCGCAAAAATCACCATAAATATATCATCAAATGCATAACCCTAACAAATGATAAACTCAAAACTTAAAAACCAAAAACCCTCAACCTAAGTTCACAATCTCATGAATCGAACTTATTGACCAAAAGATGCAAAACAAGGGCTCAGAGTCACAATTTTCGAACGATCGTCAACCAAAAACATCGCAATTCTGACAAACGACCTCAGATAAACACAGAAACTCGATCAGAGCTAACGATAAGCCAATCAAGTAGAGAAACTTAACAGACAGTAAAGCAAATCGGGAATAGTTATATACATGGAAAGAACAGAATTACAGATGTGTATGTTTGTGCAGAAATAGGTGCGTAGAGAGAGAAAGAGAGAGGAACCTGATTGGGCAAATGAAGCTTCCTTTGATTGGAGGCACCAGAATTGATTGTGGAGAAGAACGAGCTCTGACAAAACTTTGATGGCCGGGTGGAGAGAGAGAGAGAGAGAGAGAGAGATGGGGATGAGATGTGTATCACTCTCTCTCCTCTTCTCTTTTCGGGCCTTCTATTGTGGTTTTTTTTTTTTTTTTTTTTTGTATTTCTAAAAAATGCCCCGAATTTATGTCTATCTTAGGTTTTGTTATATATGGCTACCTGAAACCAAAACTATTTATGGGATGTGACCATTGTAGTCCATGTATAAAAATACCAAATTTTTAGGACTACTATTTTGGAATCATCGCCACGTAGTATTTCAACCCCATTTACGATCAGTATATTTTTCCATATTGACTTAGCAAACCAATTTAGGTCAAGGAGGTCATTCATGATTGGTGTTTCATTAATTTAGTAGGCAAATTGAAGTCAAGAAGTCATTCGTGACGGATATTTCATTGATAATGACTTACTATTAGACAAGCTTGAGTTAGGGATCATTCCTGACGGATTTTTCCAGAAATGAATCACATGCTCGATGAACCAATCTTCCGTACGTGGAAGTTGAGGTCCAAACTTTGAGTGGTTTCTTCAGGGGGCGCTCGGACCTCATCTAACTAGAACATCTACTTTCATCCTTGTTACTTGGGATTTTTTATTTTTTTCTTGAGCTCTTTTTTCCGCTGCCAACCACAACCACATGCACCACCTCATATGCCCGATGATCATCCATGCATTGATTGACGATGTCATCCTCCTCTCATTGCACACGAGACATAGAGTAGCTTGACGTTTAAACGCTTGTTTGGTGATCTTGATGTAATTTATCCTTTGATATGAGCTTGCCGAGTGAGGGTAGCCTTTAGAAACAACAGGTTCGAAAAGCAAAAGAATGTTTCACGATTTCTTATCTTCTTCCCGCACTAGGAGAGCAGCGCAAAAAATGAGATTAGCATTATTGACCAAATGATAAACCATGCTCAAAAAAATGCCCCAAGTTAAGGGTTTAGTGTGGCATGTAAGTTGCTATGTGTATATGAGTATGACTACCTCAAATCAAAACTATATATGGTATGTGACCATTGAAGTCTCAAAGGCTTTAAAGGTCTAAAAATGCTAAATTTTTACGAGTAGTTTTGAATTATCACCCTGCAGTGCTTCATTACCATTCACAACCAATAAGGTTTTTGGTTTTGATTTGGTTGACAAATTTTATCAAGAAGTCATCCGTGACGAATATTTCAAAATAATGACTTAGTTGACAAATTTAAGTCAATAATTCATTGATATTTTCATCAAATTTAAGTCAGTAATTCATTGATATTTTCATTAATAATGACAAACTACACAAATTTAAGTCATTGCACACCAGACATAGAGTAGCTTGACCCAATGATAAACCATGCTACTGTATGATGGCCGGGTGGAGAGAGAGGGGTAGGGTGACATGTGAATCACTCTTTCTCCTCCTCTTTTCGACCTTCTGGTGTGTTTTCTGTAAATTTCTTAAAATGCCTCAGTTTATGTTATCTTAAGTTTAGTGTACTATGTAAGTTGTTGTCTGTATATTACCTCAAATCAAAACTATTTATGGTATGTGACCGTTATAGTCTCAAAGGCTTAAGATGTCTAAAGGTGTCGATTTTTTGCGAGTAGTTTTGAATTATCACTGCTTAGTGTTTCAATACCATTCACAACCAATAGTTTTTTCACTTTGACTTGGTTGAAAATTTTAAGTCAAGAAGTCATTCATGACGGATGTTTCATTAACAATGACTTAGTAGAAAAATTTACGTCAGAAAGTCATTCATGACGGATATCTTACAATAACAAATGTAGTGGACAAATTTAAGTCAGAGCCAATAGTTTGCCTTCTTGACTTACTGTAGAAAGATATAACTCAGGAAGTCATTAATGACAGAGATTTCATTTATAATGAATCAGTAGAAAATGTTAAGTCAAAAAGCAATTCATAACTGATATTTCATCAATAAATCACGCGTTGAATCAAGCTTTTTCAATCAAATATGACTAATTTAGTTGGCCACCCTTGTTACGAAGACAATTAGCAAGGATTAGTTCCATGTTTATTCAGAAATTGAAGATGAGGCACTAGCTGAAGGCTGAAGCGCTTCAATTTCTTTACCAGTTGTGTAGGTTATGACAGTTTTTCAGGTTGAATGAACATACAAACTTCCCCTCTTTAATCAACTAAACCACAAAAACCACAAAAGTAAGAAACATGAGGCAACCAAAATGACAGAAATTACATGTGTATATAACACATCAAATGTTGCAGTCATTTAGTACATAGTTTATTTTGAATGTAAGCATCCTTTACTCACACTGACAATTCGCACTCTCACTTATTACATGGTAAAAAAGAAAGAACAAGATGCCAGATGCAAAAATGCTCATTCATTCATTGAAGCAGCTTCGCACTCAAGCTGTTTTTTCTCTTCAAGTTTTGTTGCATATACGTCGCGCAATTCATGTTCCACAACCTGTGTGCAAAACAATACTAGTTGAGAATACGAGAAAATATGCTGTTGGAAAAAATAACTTTCTGATAGTTATTGTTCAGAAACCGGGTATATAGTTGAAATCGGTAGAAGCTAGTGTATCAAGGTGGAACAAGGCCATGTGAAAACTTTGTTTGGTAACGTATGCAATGTGTTTTGTTTAGGCAATGTGCATCAAGCTAGTGTATAAAATAGTTTAGGCAGTATGTTTGCCTAAATAGAAGGTTTATGAAAACTATGTTCGATGCTGCAGAAAGGCGAAGGAGAACCAGAATCGAGAAAAACAAAATGTCGCTTCGCTTGTTTAGGATTTTACATGATACAAGTTGAGAAAGTAAGAGTGTTCTTTCATAAGAAGTCATAGGTGAGATTTACCATTCTCTTATCGACTCTATATTAGTATGGGCTCGAGACCCAAATGTAGAACATCTCAAGTAAATTTCATTTGATTCGACTATTTTGTGGTTTGAATAACAAGGAAACAGAATGACAGAAGTAGTAACACTACACGCCATATAGAAAGAAACCGTGAAGGTCAATCTTACTATGTCGGACAAAAACCAGAAAACACTTTATACATGGGAGCGAAAGTGGAAAAACCGATAAAAAAAATAAAACAGTTGGTTGACAACTAGGCTAATCAGGAGTTATGAAAAATGTTGTTATGTTGCATACTGAACCCGGAAGGTAAAGTTTGAGCTTTCTATGATTCCATCGCAACGACAAAGCATTACATGGAAAATGGGGACCTTTAATCAAATGATGTGAAATAATAGGCAGTGATTTCATCCTCATGTGGTTTACAGAAAAAGGAAAAAGGGTAAATGAAAAAAGAGACATGTCCTAGTATTTCTTGAAGAAGTTTTTGAAGCTAAAAATACCTCCAACAACTTATGCCGACTTCTGCTTTGCAAATAACTTGAAACTCTGTCTTTCTCTTGATTGATGCATTCTTCAATCTAAATATCCAACAAACAAATCAGATGCTGCCTATTTGGTGTCCATTTAAAAAAAAGAAGGTAAATTTGGTGAACACTTGTCGGCTACGTAGCACGGACATGGATAAGGACACAAACATGGACAGGGACACGCGATATCTAAAAAAAGGGACACGGATACGACCGTGGACACGGCAAAAATAAATAAAATTAATAAATAGGAGTAATATTTATTTTATACAAAGGGATAATATAATTATATGTATAAGTATGAAGCTTCAATAAATACCAAAATCATTTGAAGTAATACACATTTAACACCCCAAAAAAAAAAAAATGTACATTTAACCCGTGCCGAATCCCCAAACGGTCTCCCCCCAAAAATAATAAAATTTATTGGACACTTGGGTGGCGTGTCCCATACGTATTTTTCCGTGTCCCCCTTGCGTCGGACATGGGGACATGTCGGCCTCAAGGAGTGTCGGTGCTTCATAGTTTTTCGCGATCGCATTTTGAAAACAGAAACGCCCATCATTCTCATACCGTATCCACTCTCATTTGGAATTAGTTTTCGATATCCAAATAGATCTCCTTTGCATTTACCTACATATGTGGCCGCTAAATTTCTTCGGAAAACAGGTTTTAAAAATTGCTCGCCCTGTAAGTTCTAACCAGTAGATATCAAAACAAGAGGATGACCTTGAGCATGTAATCCTTGTAAGAAAGGCTCACAATCCAGATTGAGGCTTTCTTGGAGTAAAATGATGTGGCCTCGTTAAGCATAGCTTCTTCGAAGTCCTTTGCATAGTATTTTGCCGAACCCTCTCCAATCTCAACATAGATATCCAAAACATTCTTTACTAGGGCTTGGTTAATCTGTTCTCCTTCACGTTCTCGCCCAATCTAAAAATATCAGATGTCATGTCTTCGTAAACATTCAGCAAGGGCACAACAAAATGCATTTGGGTTATAGGACACAAAATTTGACACTAGAATATGATTTTGATTTTCATAACAATATATAAACCGCCATCAACTTCAACATTAGAAGCAAAATTACACAGGTTTAGTTTTTCTGAGTGATTGGAAGAAAGTTAAAGAGAGAAATGAAAGCCTCCTTAGGTCTATATTAGCTTCAAAAAAATGCTTTTACAGACGGTTTCACAGGTTCTAATAAAGAAAGAATATATTTTCTGATCAAGGAAACCTTTTGGCTCTGTTTGGATCATGGATTTCTTGAGGAATTTAGGGAGCGTAATGGAAAAAACGTAAGAATAACATGACCCTAAGGAGCTAAATATTTCTTTGGTTTCCAAGTCATTCGCCTTCAAAAGTACCTCCACAAATAAATAGGCAGTATCATAAACCAAACACCAACATGACGTAGTTGAAAACTTATGAGCGATACACTAAAAGTGAACTTCCTGTTCAAATCAGTTGAGAAAATTCACAAACAAAACATACCATAGATATAACAATATTCCTCACTTGATCATTCAGTTCGCCATAAACCTAAAGACGAATCGTATCAAAATTAGCTAGCATAATATACATAGGAAACCAAGCAATATTAAAAACATCGACATTGCTTTATTCAAGAAATAGGATTGGCATACGAACCATTTCATAGAAGGTCAATAGGCTAGTTTCATTCAGCGTTGCAAGTTTGCGAATTCCAACAAAGTATCTATCAAGATAATGGAAAAATCTTACGAGCCATCTGGTCAAAACTTTATATGTATTCCATCTTGTGCCAGTTCTTCCAACAAATTCTCATCTTTTTTTTCCCTCAAAAATGGCAACACCTGACAAAGAGAATAGAACAGAAAAAATTCAATGTCGTATACATCCACATGCGGAATATGTACATAGAAGCCTCATTAATATCCATCTGACCTTTGCTGGGGTATAATCTTCAAATATCTTTTTGTATTCGTCGTATAACTTTTGACATTCAGGGCCAGCAGGGCGTGGTGTGCAAATTTCGTACACAATTCTGATTAAGTCTGAGTTATGATTTTGTAGGGACCATGCCACATAATCATATGGTCCGACAATCTCATTTGACAAACACGTAATCAAATTAGCATTCTGACCTATCGAAATGATTGTTTTAGAGCTTGCTAAGTTAATTTATGCCTTTTTTCATTCAAATCCCTCCATGGACTAAGAGTTACTTTAGGAAATAAGTATGGCTAGTTCTGTGCCCACAGCTGCAGTAAGACAGAGGATGCAAGTGCTATCTAGTATGCATAAAGCATTTGAGTAATAAAAAATCGGCCTCTGAAAATGTTTTGAGCCACAAACGCCATTTAGAGTTGTTAATTTTACTTGCCTTCTCAGCTGTTTAAAAATTGCCGAAGTGGTTGATATAATTTACAGCACAATTAAATTCAAGGAACACATGAATATTCTCCCCCAAAAAAGGAATGGAATGAATAGCCAATAGAGAATAAGCTTATCCCAAATAACATTGAAAATCCTTGTATCAACAAAGACTCTGAGATAATATCCAACTGACCTTGGCTGGGATATAATCTTCAAATATCTTCTTGTATTCATCGTATAACCTTTGACATTCAGGGCCAGCAGGTTGTGGGTGACAGATTTCATATACAATTCTGATTCAGTATGAGTTAAGATTTTGTAGGAGCATACCACAGAATCATATAGTCTAACAATCTTATTTGACAAACACCTAAATGAATTAGCATTCTATTTTATCGCATTGCATTTGTTTTAGAGCTGGGGCAAAGTCAAATTACGCCGTTTTCTCATTCAAATCCCTCCATGGACTAAAAGTTACTTTAGGAATCTGCCCGGTGAGAAGCTCATATCTGAATTACTATCACAAATTACTAGAGTTTGTAATTTTGTATTCCTTGACAATATCCATGAAAATCAACTAAAAAAAGTAGTCACAGAATGACTCATTTAAAAACAAACTTAATGAAAAGAATTTAACTTTACTGTAACAAAGCAAAGTTGGTTTCACCTTTTATTGTCAGACTAAATCCAAAAATGACAATTACTGTAATTCCTAATAAATATCAACCAAGATATTTGAACCTACTAAAACATTTTTCTAGAGCCGCCCCTTATTTGATTAGCTAGTAGTAGGGCAATAGCTCACCAAGGTGATGATTAGTAGCTGGTTAGGATGAGCAGTCATACAGGAACTTAGCTATGGCCGAGACTCATCCGTGAGACAGCACTGGGAAATTTTCAGCAATAGGCGAAAGCCTGACAGAGCAATGTCGCGTGGAGGTAGAAGGCCCTCCCATTTTAAACATTTCCCGGAGCATAGGCAATGACCGGTAACTGGGGCATAAGCATTGGCTAACTCTGTGCCTACAGCTGCGTTACGACAGAGGATGCAAGCACTATCTCGAATGATTGGGCGTAATAAAACTATGGGCTCTGAGAAAGTTTTGAGCCACAGACGTATGTGGTGTTAGATTGTGTAACTGAGAGTTCTCAATTTTATTTGCCTTCTCAGAGTTTTAAAACTTGCTCAAGTATTAAGTATAATACTATTAGAGTACAATTAAATTCAAGGATCACATGAATAATTTCCCCCCAAAAGGAATACAATGAATAGTCAATAGAGAATAAGTTTATCCCAAATAAGACTGAGTTTTCACTGTAGTATTTTCGGTATTTTCCTACAAGTCATCCTCCTCAAGTACATCACAAAAATTCCTCCAAGTCATCCTCCTTACGAGAAAATTTTTAGATGCCGAGCAGGTACCTAGTGTGGCGCCGACGTGGTACCCTGCGGCCAATCGAAACGCGCCACGCTATACCAAATAGAGGATCCCACGCTGTGGCATGTTTTGATTGGCCACAGGTTACCACGTGGTACCCGCTCGGCACTGAAAAACTTATCCTCCTTACGTGCATCCCAAAAATACTATTTATCGGAAACAACACTCGCTTTTAACTACAATTTAACTACAATAAGAGGACAGTGTTTTTAATGGAAACTGAAGCCCAGTTCCACTAAGAGGCTTTTTAGATTTTTTACGCTTTTTTAGGCAAGTCATTTTCTGGTCCTACATCTACTAAAAAAGCCAAAAGGCCCCTTATTACCACTGAAAATCCTTGCATCAACCAAGACTCTGAGATAAACCACTAGAATTAGTAAAATCCAACTATTCTACAGAAACAAACAGCCAAATTTTTAGGAACTCAATTGGGAAAAAGATTGAGAGGATACGTGTAATATCTCATGTACTCTTCAGAGGTGAATTGATCGCTACGAACTCCTTCTACAAGCTCTTCGAGTTTCTTGATTCCTTCTTGCATCAACGGCCATCCTTCTTCAAACTTGAGGGGTTTGCGGGTATTTTCACCAGTGGCCATGTTTGGATGCTCAGAAATGTAGCAAATGAGATCAAGAAAGGTTTTTTTTTTGGGAGGAAACTTTTGCTATGCTGAAGCTGAAGACTAGTATTCAATGGGTGGGTGATGGGTATTTTGTGAAATTTTATAGAATTTATTTTCTAATGGAATAAAAGGCTTTTCCAGGGAAGATTTTCATGGAAGTTTGAAATCAAACTCGGTAGGTTTTTTTTTTTTTCTGGAACAAAGACTTTTTGTCGGAAGGGAAAGTCACACAATCATTTCTATAATTAAATTCAAAATTAATTTGTCATATTAGCGTATAAACTCAACGTCAAAAATAATAAAAATACAAAAATCTAAGTTTGTAAGATGTTAATAAATGCATTATCGGGAAACGAAAAAAAATTTAACTCATACATAAGACAAATGTGTTCTGATCATTTTTTTATAGATATTCTATAAATCTGAATTTCGGTATTTTTATTATTTTTAACATGCTATATAAGATGATCGTTTTTAATCATCAAAATGATGGAGCTTATAGGCTAATGTGACAATTCCATTATAAGTTTGGTTATAAAAATGGGTTCATGAGTTTCTCTCCTTAGAAACAATTTTTTTTTTTTTTGTTGCCGTTCAAAAAGAGTGGCCAAGAAGGTTGACCAGAAGAAGAACCAGCTCGGAAGATGATGACACGAGGCCTAAAGTTGGGCCTTAGATTCAGGATTTCAGGTAATCACTGGATTGGGCTCCCATGAGATAGTAACAAAAACAAAATAGGCCCAAAAAGTTGTTTTGAGTTAAGGAGGTGTTTGGATGCCTTATCAAATTCGGAGAGTAACAGAAATCTTTAATCATGTACAATGCTAGTACTTTCTTCGTCCAATTTTTTTTAGTTTTTATAGCACTTTCATAGTTTTTTTTTTTGACTTTTCACTAATTTAAAAATCTCAACTAGTTTTTTAAATTCTCGTGGAATATTTCAAAATTTCTTACAAGGGAAAGCTTTATGTTTGTATTCAAAAAATAACACAACTTTTAAGAAAATGCTAAATTATAGAACAAATGAAGTATTAATGTTCAATATTAATTTACATCTCTCCAAAGCTTGTTTATGTACACACCCGTTCATTAACTTTTGTTTGAATTTTATTCTTATGAATTTCATGTTTAATTGGTTGTAATGGATTGATCTATGCTCCTCATGTATGCTTTTTCTATCTTCACTCACGACTATGTGAGATCCATACAAGTGATAGCTTCGTGTGAACGGGTACGACGTCGGTATCTTTTTAAAAACCGAATAATTCTTCAAATTTTGTAAGCACTTTAAACCGTGGAGAATGTGGCATGATACCCTTTGATAGTTCGAAGTAATGTTGCAAAGATTTTGTTCACATGATCTTTTCATATTCTTTCTATTAAGCTTCATTTGACATGTTTAAAAAAGACTCGTTTGAAGTTTTTATTTTTATTTTTAAAAACGAAAACCAAGAAGAAATGGCTAAACTATTTCAAATGTCTACGAGATAATGAAGGTTTATATTTTCCTTCCAATAATCTTTGGTGACATTTTTTGTCTTCAATAAAGCAAATAAATAAGTAAATTAACTTTATAGACGCAGATAAATGTGCCCATAATTTTTTTTGGAAAATTATGATTTCCATTAAGCACAAACAATTGCAAACCATATAGGGGTGCGCATGGACTGGATTGGTTTGATTTTATAATAAACCAAGAACCAAACCACTACCTACGGATTATGATTTTGGAGAACCAAACCAATCCATTAAATTCATAAAATCAAACCAATCCAAACCATTAAAACACGGTTCGTTTGGTTCTCTTGAAATTGAGATATCATCTCCATATACAATTTAAACTACTTAAAATTTACATAGATTAGTTAACCCATGACTGTATTAAAACAACTTCGGTTAAAATCACCAAAACTCACCAACATCAACCAACTAAAAAAGAGTAGAATACTAATAATTAGTGAAAGAAATAAGGCCATGCAATAGAGTACTGGATTCGGAAATTAGTTACGAGCAAAAAGCTTAGAAAATCAATTGACTAAGACCAAACCATGTATTTTTAGTGTATTAAAATCAAAGGAATAAGTTATTATATATAGAAATTTTGGGGTTTAGTCTTGGAACTGAATGAATAGAGTGGTTGAATGAAGCATTAGATTAGGAAATTAGTAGTAATTGACTAGGGGAAAAAAGTTCATTATGTGTATCCACATAATATATAAAATACATAAATATATAAATACTATACGGATCGGTTCGGTTTGGAATCGGAATCGTCAATGTAAATCCACAAACCAAACCATTTATCATGGTTTCTAATTTCTAAAAACAAAAATCAAACCCTTCGGTTTGGACTGGTTTCGCAGTTTGATGGTTATTTTACTCACCCTTAAAACCATAAGGACCTAGCCCTTACTCAAGTTACAAGCTCGGAAAACAACTGGGATAAACAAACAAAGGAGACAAGATGCTAATTTCAAAACAATTAGGGCGGAAAAAGTCTCTTAGAAATACCCCAACTTGCAGCAATGGAAAGATTCTGCCGAGGTTTTGATACCTCTCCAAGAACTCATACAAGCACGAATGTCTCGAGTAATGTCACCATTCAAAGATCCATGCTTTGCTGTTGAAAAATCTTATAATTGCGTTTCCTCCATAACCAATAAATTGTTGCTGCCACAAAGAAAGCTTGAAACCAATATGAGTCATGGAAGAGCCACCCCTATACTGCCTTGCCTAAAAAATCTCAAACAAATCCGTCAAACCACTGCTAATCCCACCACAGTCCAAGATAAAGAACAAACCTATAAAGCATAGCTGCTAGAAAGGAAGAGATGAGAATGAGACTCAACTTCCCAAAGACAGAACGCACAATTGGGATCCACCTGCATTCCTCAAGAAGAAGGCTATCTTTGGTAGCTAGTCTCCCCAGAATTGCTAACCACCGAATAAAAGCCCATCTAAGAGTGTAGTGATGAAACCAAGGTTATACCAAAGAAAAGGAGGATTTGGATTCCTAAAAGCCTGCCAAGCAGATTTAGCAGAATACTCACCATTTGCTGAAAGGACCCAAAGAACTGAATCAAGAGAATTACAATGAGGAAGGGAAATTAATTGGAGTACCATTCATAATCTCCATGATAATTGGATTTCTCCAAATATGCAGTAGTTACATCCTCATGTGATTTATAGTATCAAGAGACAGAGGATGCAAAAAGAGATACACCCTAGTATTTCTTGAAGAATTTTTTGAAGGTACAAGTACCTCCAGTAACTTATGCTAGCTGGCTTCCGCTCTGCAAGTACTTGAAACCCTGTCTTTCTCCTGCTTGATTTATTCTTCAACCTAAATACCGAACAAGCACAAACTATTCTCTTACTGTATCCATTGTTGTTTGGGGATAATCCTATCTGTGCAGGGAAAAAAACGCACAGAAAAGGTAAAGATCAGCTCTGGGACCCACTTTTGGGTCCCACACAAACGATCCGAACCGTTCATTCATCTTAGAATAATTTTTCGAGGGGTCCCGCGAGAAATCAGCTCAATCGGACGTGCCTAAGTGCTCGATCCATAACCCACCCCGTTTCAGTCAAACTTCGTTTGTGTGGGACCCAAAAGTGGGTCGCAGAGCTGATCTGTACCTTTTATGTGCATCTTTTTTTCTGTACCGTTAGCAAGGTCCGTTGTTTGGGATTAGTTTTCGATGTCCAAAGACATTTCTTTAGCATTTAGTTGAATATATGGTCGTTAAATTTCTCCAAAAAAACAAGTTTCAAAAATTGTTCGCCAAATTAGTTTTAAACATTAGATATACTAATACATAAAGGATGGCCTTAAGCATGTAATCCATGTAATTAAGGATCGCAATCCAGATTAATTGAGGCTTTTCATAGTTTTTTTGTTAGTTTTTCATAGTCTTTTAAGCTTCATTCGACATGTTTAAAAAAGACTCTTATTTAGTTTTATTTTTTATTTTTTACAAGTAACAAAAACTAGAGAAAAAAGCTAAACTATTTGAAATGTCTAATGCAAAGGTTTCGGTGAAATTCCACGAAAATTCCTTCATCTATGCTTATTTTCCACGGCGACCCCATAACGTTTAAAACTATCCAAACAGACCCTTCATCTATAAGAAAGGAAACAAAATGGCCAACTTTGTTATGGAATGAAGGAAATGACAATTCTACCCCATACCCACACTGACTCCCTCAATTATAAAAGTCGCCTAAATTTCCGTTAATTACCCATTTTTTCTTTTCATATAGATGGTGGGGTGGAAGGTGTCTATTTGGGCAATTTTAAATGTTAGAAGGTCTCCGTGGGAAGCATACATAAACAAGGAGGTCTCCATGAAATTGCACCAAAGGTTTTGATTTTTCTTCTAATAAACTTACCCATTTTTTCTTTGCTTAAAATAAAGGAAATAAACAAGTAAACTTTTCGAGCAACGCTACAGATACAGATAAATGTGCACACATTCAAAAATAGATGCATGTCTTTGAAATCGGCCATTAAAGTCGCACTTGATAGATATAGAGCCCACGTACATAGAACGGTTTCAAGTAAATTTGTATCCGAATTCATGCACTGGGTTTCCCATAAGATTTTATGGGAAATCCCATAAAATCAACGTGATGATTTTATGGGATTTCTCATTTTAGCACATTGAGAAATTCCATAAAATTAAATGGCAAACCCAACCTCCTTTCTCCACTAAATTCCACGTGTCTCTCCCTCTCTCCAAAAACATAAAAATTAAGGAGAATTAATGTGTTGTATTATACTTCTCTGTACAACTCTCTCTCTGCAGCGACAAGCGAGCGACTCTTTCATTGTTTTTTCCTCTCCTGGGCTCTCCCTCTCAATTGAACCTCGGTAAGTCATGAACCCTCAGCTCTCCTAAAGGCAAAACCTTTCTCCACTATACGTACATCTTGTTATGTTCACATAATTTTCTTCGAGTTTTTTCTCCTGTGTTTGTTTTTTTTTTTGAGTATTTTGTTATAACGAAGACCCATTTGCTCAGGTTGCTTCTTCACGTTGCTTTTTAACATTTTGGTGCTTCCATGGAGGTTAGATTTTCTTTTATTATGTTATACATTTGTACATAAAGATTAAAGATACTGTGTTTCTCTACATACGATTTGCTTATACATTGTGGTTTGACTGGTTTCCGCTGTTAAAGATTTGGCGTGTTTTTTTCTCTGTTTTCAATGGTTAGCTGGTGTTCTTATCACCCTAATTTTTTTGAATCACAATGGGTGCCTTAATATGGGTGGCTGTTCCTTCGTTCTGTATTCTTTATTTTTCATCTAATTCGTGTACGTATTCTTTGGGAGGGTTTTAGTTTGACAGTTTGAATGTGTTTGTGGTCAAGATTGTCTTGCTTTTTGGGATTTTTGTGCTTGTTGGATTCTACCAAGTTTCGGGTTTTTTTAGTCGGGGTTCGTTCTGGGTTGTGCTTGAGTTCAAAATAGGATCTGGGGTTTCCTTGTTTTGTGATGGTTTGCAACATCTCCTCAGCTTAAATGGGGTTTTTCAGGCCTGCCTTCTTTTTCTTCTATTGTAGTTTTTCATTGTGATGTACCAAACTAAGACTTGGTTCCCCATCCTACGAAACGGACTGAAAACATCCATTCACTGAGGTTAGCAAAATGGATTCTTTTTTGACATGTTGAATTTGTGAAGCCTGATTAGTACGGGATACCTCACCATGGCTTGCAGATCTAACTCTGCAGTGAGTAGGCAGGAGGTTATGTGGGGTAGTATCCCTCTGCCCCAAGATGGGGTTTGGGGGCTTGAGCCTCTTCGAGAAATAAGGGTATTAGGTGATATGTTTGTAAACTGCTGCATATATTAATCGGCTAACCTACTAGCAAATGTCATACTTCATTCGACGATACAGTAAAACTAGTGTCAGCAGTGGACTTGGGCAAGATTTCAAAGAAGAGATTTTTTATTTTCATTGATGAATTCCCCAATGGAATCCAATAACTATAAGTTAGATTGGAGTAAGTGGCTTCTTTCATCCTATTTAATCATTCATTGGAAAAAACGAGTCACCATAAGTCTGTGACACATTTGAGATAGCCAAACGTTAGGGTTCAAAGAAAATACATCGACTAGGCCTGTTGATTTTCTTGATGGTCTTTTTCGTAGGTTAAAGGTCGTAACTTTGATCCTATTTCAACAGTAAAAATCACAGGTTCTGCCGTATGGAATGATTAAATGATGAAGAAGACTATCCTATGAACATATGCATCAATTAGGCCTGTAAAGTAAATCATTGAATGATGATGTATTTCTGATTCCAAAAAATTGCATCACTGCCATGCACATTCACTCACAAGTCAAAGTTATTTAATTGCTATTGGGAATTTTGTTGCTTCTTCACTCATTCCATCCGTACGGTGTCTATGAAATGGTTAATTGTGTTTGATTTATATAGCAGTTGGATTCAGTTCAACTGACTCACAACGGGGAATGCATTGATGACACATTTGTGGATCAGTTACTTCATCAAGATTCCTTTTATGAGTTGAATGTCTGTGGAGATCGAGAGGTGATTCCTAGAGTTGGAGATCAGTACCAGGTTGAAATTCCTCACCTAATGACGGAATCCGAGTATCTTTTGTATTCAAAAAACCCATTTGAGGAAGGTTGTGTGTCTGTTGTTCCCGGCGATTTTCTTATAGGTCTGCCCATTCCAATCACACGGATCAATACAGAAATAGAGTACATGAAACAGCAAGGGAAGAAATTACTTGGTGACCAAAATCGCACATCGAACAAAAATAGTCACTCTGAAGCTCGCAGCAGTAAAGCAACTGGTGTTTCCTTAAAAGTTGAAGATTCCAATCATAGTGCTGATTCAAATAACTTGACTTTGGAACGGGAAATGAAAAGAAAAGTGCATCAGAAGTACGGAGGTGAAGGATACTGTTTAGTCCCGGGCTCCTGTGGTGGTTCATGGAGTGATATTGAAGAGGCGAGTTTCCTCCTTGGTTTATATATCTTTGGGAAAAACCTTAACCAAGTGAGGAGATTTATTGACACTAGGACAATGGGGGATATACTCTCACATTATTATGGGAGGTTTTATAAGTCTGATGAATACCGTAGATGGTCAGATTGCCGTAAGATGAGGAGCAAAAGGTGTGCTTATGGGCCAAGAATTTTCATTGGATGGAGGCAACAAGAACTGTTGTCTCGATTGTGTCTCCACGTGTCAGAAGCATGCCAAAATACTATGTTGGAGGTACTTCCTGAAGTGTTTTTATGTACTGCCGATGCCTTCTTTTTCTCCTGTGTTCTAGAGGGCTAGACAAGGATGAAATGATCATAGGGAAATTCATACATGCACATTTACTGCCTAATGAAACTTGTTCCGTGTTGTTCCAAATTTGTCCTAATCCTTTGAAGAAGTTTGTGGTTTGAATGCCTTATGTCGGTCACAATTTCACATATGTTAACGTTTTTTTAATGGTGATTAAGTTGCAGTTTCATATTTCTTTTCTTAACATTTTTTAGGGATAATTTGTCCCTTCAGGATGCTTGAGGTAACATCTCCTGGTAGATAAAGAGTATGGATTGCAGTTGTTTCCCATGTACCTAGGTTAATTGAGCTATTTCATTATCTTCCCCAGTTATTTCGTATTCTCTAATGGATGTTTAGAAGTTCATAGGTAGACTATAGTTGAGATTCCGATAGAGCTAAGAAGCACGGACACGGATATGAGATATGGACATGGACATGGACACGGATACGGATACGGATACGCGGACGCGTTATTTCTTAAAAAATTAAGACACGGATACGTCGGGGACACGTCAAATATAAAATGTATTTGTATAGAGGTATGTGATGAATTCATATAAATGACGAAATCTTTGTTTCTATCAAATTTTAGAACAATACAATGAAGATAAAATTAGCGGTCCTGATATAAGTATACATGAATTATACGTTGGTGGAAATTTTCACTCATGGCCGAGTTTTAAAAATTAGATTTTAACCTTTTTACGTCCTTAGCATTTTCGAAGAGTTTTGCCAACGTTTTCTTGAGTATCTATAATGTGTTTGAATAAAAAAATACAAGAAAAAAATTAGACAAGTATTTAAGCATGTCATACACGTGTCTGGAGAGTGTTGTGTCGTGTCTGTCACCGACACGTGTCGGACACGGATACGTGTGGCCTATAGATGTGTCCGTGCTTCTTAGCGATGGAGTTGAAGGTGAAACGATTATTGTAAATGTAACGGAAATGAGAGGGTGTTGTGACAGATCATATGTTGGTTGGTTGTTTGGCTTTGTTTATGTATTGAGTTTGGTACTTTGGAATCTTGATGTATGCCCTTGGCTTTGTTGTGTTTTGAGGAGTCTCTCATCCTCAAGGGTGTTGTAGCCTTCTCAGCATGGTCTTGTAGCCATTTGTGCCGTATTTTGATTTTCATTGTGTACCCCTCTTTTTGGTGATATCACTTACCAAAAAGTGAACGACTTATTAAGTTGGATATGTGCATGGCGCAAGAATGATTGCACTGAAATGAATTTCTTATTGAAGCCCTTTGTATCTGTATTAGATAACTTTGAAAATCAGAAAATACCTATTGAATAAAATAACAAGTGTTAACATAGAGATTGAAACTATAAGTCATAGTTTTTGAAATTCTTAGTTAATTCCCTTCAAACTTGTGATCTCTTAACCAAATTTTGTTGCAGTTTAATTTGGAGAGCTCTTATGCTTTACCACCCCTTAATTGTTTTGGAATTTGCTAGTATAGTTTTAAGATCTGTTCCAACCTTGATCTCATGATTTTCTTTTTTCAGAATCGCAAATAGAATGAAGAACGTGTTAGATTTACTGGGAACTCTTTCTATTATCATCTAGCTGGTCTTTTCCTTTCTTAGATGTCCTAGAAACATAACATCCTGCTTAACTTTCGAGTATCAATTGACAGGTTTCGAAGAAATTTGGAGAGGGAAAAGTATCACTAGAGGAATACGTCTCAACTTTAAAAATTACTGTTGGCATGAAAAGTCTTGTGGAGGCAGTGGGAATTGGCAATGGGAAGCAAGATCTAACTGGAATTGCCTCGGAGACATCGAAGTACAACCGTGTCAATCCTACGCACCCAGAGGTAGCAAATGGAAAAGCATGGTCTTCTCTTTCACCTAGTGAAATCACCAAGTTTCTGACAGGAAAATTTCGGTTAAGTAAAGCTCGGTCAAGTGATTTATTTTGGGAAGCCGTTTGGCCCCGTTTGCTAGCAAGAGGTTGGCACTCAGAGCAACCTAGAGATATGAAGGATGGTTACATAGACTCTTTGGTCTTTCTTATGCCCGGTGTTAAGAAGTTTTCAAGAAGGAGATTAGAAAAGGGAAACCACTATTTCGATTGTGTTGCTGATGTTTTGAAAAAAGTTGCCTCGGACCCTTTTCTTCTTGAGCTTGACACCGAAGCAGATGAAAGAAACAGAGACAATGGATCACCGGAAATAAGTCCTGAAACGAAATTGGAACAGCCTTCTTATCTTAAGGCTCGAGCTCCAAATCTCAATTCAGATCTTGTGAAGTTAACTGTTGTGGATACAAGCCTAAAGAATGGGAAGTCATTTATGGTGAGGGAATTGAAAACGTCACCATTTGAAGTTTCAAAGAAGACCACCTCTGGAAGTCATTATGAGGAGCACGATACCATGTCATTTGATCAGAAGGAATTCAATATTTCAAATTCAAAGAACGTGTCATCTCCTATTGGTGAGTTGTCGACTGAGAAATATCTTGAAATGGACAATTCAGACCAAGGGAATCTGATTAGAACTTCAGATTCCGTAAATGCATGCATAAAAAGCTCTAAGGACCGTGTTAGTTCCTGCTATGACAAGAAGCCAAGGAAGCTTCTAAAGTGCGCGAAGAGGGTGAAAGAAAGCAGTTTGAGCTTTTTACTCCCATTAACAAAACGGCGTAGGAAAGTATTGCCTTGTACTCAGACCGAGTTAAGCCAATGCTTGCTCAGTTCCTCAGCAAGCCTTAGCTTGGAACAAGAGAAGAATTGTTCAAGTGAGAGAAGCCATGGGTTGGATTCAACTCAAGAAAAGATATCATCCACCATTTCTTCAAGGGGCAGTGTTGCTGAGGCCCATGATGGCATTTTCTGTCGTCATGACAAATCTCAATCCCCCACATTGATTGACCTGAACTTACCTCAAGTTACGCCATATTTGGAAACTGTCGAAGGCTCCGTAGTGGAGTCGAGGAATGGGGGAGATGACCAGACTTCCAAAATTCCAGAAAATTCTTGTGCGCCAGTAGTACCCTCTGCTGATTTGACTGGTAATTTCAGAAGGCAAGGCACGAGAAATAGGCCACCAACAGCAAGATCATTGGAAGCTCTTGCAAATGGGCTTCTGACCACCAATCGGAGGAGGAAGCATAAAGAATCTTTCTGTAAGAAGAACTCAACGACCACACCTGAAGTTTTTTAAAATGACCAAAATATACAGTGTGAAAATGGTGGTTAATGGGACTTTCTTTACTGGCACCATGTCTTCCATGATGGCAGAAATTGGAAATGGTGTATAGTGGCAAAAGTGACTTGTTCAGCTGCAAATTCCAGGTTTCATCTTAGGGGAACACTTCTGAAGTTTCAACAATGCCAAATCCGCTTTATGTAACTTGTCCCTTCTGTTTTTGGATCTTGTATTTGTGATCGGAGAAGATGTACTTCAATCACTGAGAATTTTTCTTCTTTCTTTTTACCATTTCCATTTTTTTCCCCTCCACAAATCCAAGAACCAAATTATACCCTTTGAGCTTTTTGGGAGCAACAACCGAGTTATTCCCTTTGAGCGGTTAAATTTGTTACACGTGACTGATTTCTTGTTGTAGCTTCTGAGGACTTATAATGGCAGCCAGCAGCAAATATGCCCACAGGGTAAACAATTTCAGTAATGTGGAAAGGAGCTGGTGATATTTCCTGAAAGCTGATTTTATCAGAAAATCCATTTAAAAAACGGCGAGGTTCAAGTTATCAGATAGAGGAATTCTCTGTTTCAGTTGCGGGCGAGGGACCTTTCTTGACCACACTTCAGGTGGATCATTTTCGGTTTCTATACTTTGTGTTTCAAGTTTCTGCATTGAATCTGCTAAGTTGTAGTGCATGAGTTTTCTTCTAATGAGTTGTAGTATAACAGTTACGTCCAATCATGATGAAAAATATCGTTGGAGGGAAATGATGAATTTCTGCTATTATGATCTTCTTGGCAATGAAAAAAAAGGAAGAAACAGAACTATGGATAAAATTACTTTGTCCATTTCAGAATATCGAACTTTATTTTCTGATCTTTATCTTTGCTTACTTTTCCCTCATCTTGGGGTGGTGTTATCTTGTTTGTCTGTAGAACTGTGCTAAATTACTTTCTTGCTCCTTGTACTGAAAGTGACGACTGTGAGAAAGAAGAATAAAGACTGGTATTCTAACAAAATACACACCAAGTTCCTTACACATTACACCTTGCTAAATTGTTGTGCACTTTGGTTCCCTTGACGGTATATGTGACTGAGCGTGGAATTGATTATTGGAGCAATGTGGCTCCTAATTCTTCCCTGGCATCCGAGAAAAACTTGCATGCCTAACGGGTACCGACACGTGGTACCCGTCGGTGCGTCCGAGCCGTCCAAACATGTTTTGGACGCGGATGGCATTTTTGTAAATTTTGGGGATAAATTTACCCCAACAAATCTGAGCCGTCCAAAATATTTTTGGATGGTTTGGATACGGCGACGGGTACCACCTGGCGGTATCCTATCCGCATGCAAGTTTTCCTCCTGGCATCCAAATGGACCAAATCCTTTGGATGATTTGGAGACATCCACCTAGAACGAGTAATGGTCCAGCTTTTTTCCTATCTTCTGCATCCGCCGAAGTAATTGTATTGTCTGCTTTGTGAGGGTATAAAAGAAAGCCTCTTGTATCAGTGTAAAGCATCAGAAAAGAGAGAGAGAGCAATCTATGTGTGTGTGTGTGTGAATCTGTAAAACGTAGTTGTGTGGGATTTGTAAAGCACTTTTGTGAGAGTGTAATTCCATAGTAAAGCTCTACGTGAAGATACCCGTTTTGTTTTTGGAACCATGAAAAGATTCGATTGTCTTTGTGTTTGGTGTGCGGGTGTGTTTGTGGTGTTTGGTTTAGATCCTAACGGGGCATAACACGTGGCACCGGATCGGGCCATAAGCAGGGACGGAGCAAAAAATTTCACTACGCAGGGGTGAATTTTTTTTCTAAAATACTTTACAGGGGCGAGCCTATGTAATTCAATGGAAAATATATGTTTTTATATATAATACTACAGGTTTTTCTGTTTCTTGCAGGGGCGACCGCCCCTACTGGCCCCCCTCTGGCTCCATCCCTGGCCATAAGCATCTTTGAATCTTCCACTAGAGCTCTGTAAGAGTGTTCCATTGGAGGACCTTCACTGATCACCCTGATGGTATATTTTTGTTTTGGACGTTCATAGAGTTAGATTCTCACGGCATTCCTTATATGCCAACTCACGATCGCATGTGCTACAACTCCGGGTCGAATAAACACCACTATATATGGGGCAATTCTGTGAGTGTGGATTCAAACAACTACTCGTTCCAAGTTGCTAATGAGTGCAGATGAAGTATGCTTTTGAATTGAAGAGCTCAAATGAAAGAGCTCCAATAGTCCCATTTGGAATTGCAAAAGAGAAGTCAACGGCACGAAAAAAGATATGAATGGTTAAAAATATTTAGCCTTTATTTCTCATTGAGGTTACCCGGCGGTCTTAGGTGTAAGAAGTTTCCTAGTACATGTGGGACGGAAGACATGCAGAATACGGGATAAGTCAGAGCGAAGTCTGCATTACCAATTTCCTATTAATAATGAATGTTCAGGCTAGTTTGTGAGCACCGCGACTAATTTCAAGACTCTAAAGTTAATGACCAGACAAATCTTCCTATGGCCCCAATCTCTACGGGATTTGAACATGTGATCTCATAAAGAACAAACATTCATTATATTTTCATGCCTACTTGGCCTAACCCATTTTGGTTTTTAAAATATACAGTAGCAATTTGCGTAAGGTTACTAATTGATAAAAAAAATCGTAAAAGAGATCAGATGGATGCTCCTTATCTTTGACTAACTCAATGTATAATTTCCATTACTTCGAAATGAAATTTTTAGTAATTTATAGTTTTACAACTCCAATAAACAATATTTATTCAATTCATTTCTAAAGATTTTCTATGAATACAAGGACGTTTGATCTGTTTTTTAAGCTTTGCCTCCCATATTTTGTTATACTTGCAAGTTGCTAGGCTTAATTAGTAAATTTACAAGATTTACGGAAACATATGGAAAGTTTGCTTCTCTTTTCAACTATGTTACTATATTAGTTTTTTCTTTGATCACCGGATAACCGGGCCAACTTACGCGCATTTCATCTAATTTCGTAGCCCTGAAGTTAATTCTCAACTATCTTAGTTTCTTTCATGCCGTTAAAAAAAAAAAAAAAAAGGGTAGTTTCTTTCCTATCCAGCTATTATTTGTTAGTCAATTACAAAGCAAACGTAAAAGATGGGTCTTTCCTTAATCATCGGGAAAAAAGTCTTTCATAGCCAATTACTATTTGTTAACGTATATTTGGAGAACAATGCAACAGTCTGCAATATTAAGGGCATCCACAGTGCAATATTAAGGGCATCCACAGTGGGCTCTTAAAAAAACTCCTAGGTGAGACTCCAAACATTTAACAATTCATTTACTCAGTTATGGTCTTCAATGAGTTATCCATAGAAGCTCCTAAGGATAGCTCCTTAACATGGCTCCTAACACATTAGCTAAGTTTAGGGAGGGAGTTGGGAGTGAGGAGAAGAGAGAGAAGGAGAGAAGGAGAGAGGGAGAGGAGAAATGGGGGGCCTAGTTATACTTTTCTGTCCATAAATAATTTTAGGAAATAGTTTAGGAGCCAAATTTAGAGAGTCCATTGGAGTGCTCTCACACTCCTAAATTAGCAAGCCCTTAACAAACAAAATTGGACCCCACTTTTGCTTATGTGTCAACTTTAGGAGTCATTTTAGGAGCAAAATATAGAGAGCCCACTGTGGATGCCCTAAGACTTTATTGACGAAAAAAAAAAAAACTTACCTTAGTCTTTTCACAATAGCACCTCGACCTTATTTTCACGTTGTTCAGTTTCGGACCCTTTGTTTTCATTCTTTGTTGTTGTTGGACACACTAACAAAAGATGATGGAGGGACTCTTTTGGAACAAAAACGAAAGTGCATTCTTCGAAGTGATGAAATTTAAGCTACAAGGATCAAAGAGAGATACTTCTATAATTATGGGGACATGCAGTGTAATTTATTAAATTAGGTTTTATTTTTTCCCCCGAACTGAATTAAGTGATATTATTTCCTATTGCTATTTGTTATGGTGACATTTTTTCCTCCTTTTCTGGGGAAAATAATTCATTTCTATCATCATTTACAAAATGGAAGAAACAGAAGGGAAACTGGGGGGCTGACTTCACCCTTTTTCCTATGCAAAGTGGGTGCACGGGTGCTATGCACCCCTCGGCTATCCGATTGTGTTTTAGACAGTCCGTATGTATTTTTATTTTATACAGGTAAAAATAAATTAAAATTAAATTAAAATTGCTGAATGTATCCGGACCGTTCAAAACATAATTGGACGATCGAGGGGTGCATAGCACATAGGTGCACAGCACCCACCCTGGGTGCAATGTCCACTGGAGAAAAAGAGAGAAGTCACAATTCTCTGTCCCTTCCCATTTCCAAGCATGAAAGTGACCATAAAGTTTGGTTAATTTTAAAAATCATCCATACATGTCAGTATAATTCCCCTTTTGCCCTATGCAATTTCCATTGGAGAAAAAGAGAGAAGCATTTTACAATTCTCTGTCCCTTTCCATTTCCAAGCATGAAAGTGACCACAAATTTTTGAAAAATCATCCATGACTGTAGTTGAATATTCATCAGATTAAGTGCTTTATAATGGAATCATAATTTCTGTATTTCACTTGTATTGTGGTTTGTTAATGTAGTCTGATGAAATAATTATGAGTGAACACTTGTGGGATACTTGGATACTCGGGGGACACGTGAACAGTCGTGGATACTTGAGGGACATGTGAATAGTCGTGGATACTTGAGGGACATTTGGACATTGGATGGACACGTGAACACTTGTGAATACTTGAGGGACACTTGGACACTCGAGGGACACGTTAACACTTGGGGAATACGTTGGATGTGTATATATACATGTATATGAGATATAGATTGATGAGGTATGGGGTCACACATACCCGAAAAGTTTGTTGAGAAATGTATGGGGTCACGCATACCTGGAATATTTGTTGAGGAATGTACGGGATACTCAATACCTAGAATGTTACCAAGAATATTGATGGAAACCTTACAGTGAACCTTCGAAGTACTTTGACATTTATAGTGAGAACTTGCAATATGATTGATGTGGTTTAATGAGTATTATCGGATCCAATGGGTTAAGCTTTGAGTAAATAGTTTGAAATATGAGAATGGTGGATGTGTTATGGTACGTCATGCGGTGAGAGGAAAACTCGGTAGTTGAGGGATTGAAATTAATAGCGTGTGAGTGTGCATGAGGGTGAAGAGTCGTAAATTTTGGAGTTACATTAAAGTTATAAGTCTTGAATCTTGTTCAAATACCATTTAGTACAATGTGCTTATTTCTCGTGAATTTATCATTTCTTGAAGATATAAAATTTGCATAAATAAAACTCTATTGGGCGAAGTGAATACTCATCCTTTTTTATTTTCAGGTATCAATCAAGAAATATGAATTGAAGTGCATGGAGTGCATTGCATCGTTTGAAAGCATGTAAGAAATAAGTTAATTGGACCAATTCTCACTTTGGGTAAATAAACTTGTAATTCTAACGTTTTTGTTTAATTCGGATGAATGTAATAATTTGACTTTGAAATCACATTGCCTCATGGAGCATGGGTGCCCATCTAGACTTTGGTTGGTGGATGAACTTCGAGGGTTGTAATGGAACAAATTGGAAGGGAACATATGGAAGTTACGTATTTATTTTTGTTTAGAAAATTTTATTTTATTACTATGAAAATCGAGGGCATGACACTAAGGCCTATTTTGGCTAAAAAAATAAGTAGCTTTTTACTGTTCATTTTTTTTGTCCTTATTCAATTTTTTTTTGCATTTTTAGTTTTGCGTCAAACTTTTGCGACCTATTGATCCGTCTCGACGAGAGGAATCGGAAAAATAAAAATTT